>WYDI02030797.1:0-25458 GCA_009867235.2 Psittacus erithacus
CATCCCTGGCAGTGTTCAAGGCCAGGTTGGACACAGGGGCTTGGAGCAAGCTGCTCTAGTGGAAGATGTCCCTGCCCATGTCAGGGGTTGGAACTGGATGACCTTTAAGGTCCCTTCAACCCAAACCAGGCTGGGATTCTATGAAAATGTAATTTCTGCTGTATTTATGTTACTGAGACTATCCTCTCTGAGTGAGTGTTTTCCCTTTGTTTTCCAGAAGTTTTAGGATAGAAGTATTCCACCTTAAAGTGTCTCCAGAGCTAATCTTGCTTTAACTCTGAAAATGAATGAAATGACATCTTAAGTAATTTCTTTCCTTTTCACCAGTGCCGTAGGAGCAGCCTCTTCTAAACAGCATTGTCTCTTTTATCTGCCTGTTTGAGTAGCTCATTTTGGCTGCTAAATTCTGGTCCTTTTATTGGGCTGGTAGGAAGAGTGTGACCAAGGGAAAAAGTCTCCATGTGCCTTTTAGTAGCCTGAAGAACAAAAACAAGGCACAAGGGGCTGGAAGTGGAATGGCTTGAAAAGGCCTTGCCTCTTTCAGAAGGATAGATCTGCTTTGCAGAAGCCCTCTGCTTTCAGTCCAGACAGTATCTGGATTCAAAAGACAGTTGAGCAACTTTTGATTTTTAAACTTGTATAAATAAGGATTTGATACTAAATTGCTCACCCCTTTCCTCAGCCACAGCAGCAGTCTTTCGCTAAGGCAGGCATATACTGTGTCACTGTGCTGTAGCCCTTCCTCCCCTGGGCATGTAGCAGACCCCCTGACAAACACCTTCCTCATGTTCTTCCTTCTTGCAGCTCCAGCACATAGTGAGCGATGAGATTTGTGTGCAGGTAACAGACCTCTACCTGTCAGAGAACAACAACGGAGCAACAGGAGGTCTTCTCGCTTCCCAGTCCTCTCGTAGCCTTCTGGAGGCCGCCTACCAGCGTAAAGCGGAGCAGCTTATGTCAGAGGAGAACTGCTTCAAGGTAAAGCTGGGCTGTGAACCATGGCATAAAAGCAGCAAGCCGTGAGGGGGGTGCCTTGTAGGAAGGGAGAGGCACAGTCCTTTACAAAGGAGCCTTGTTTAGCATCCAAGGGTGCTGAGGACTTTTCTATTGCTGTGAAGTTGAAAGTGTTGGTGGCACATTTTTGGGGTTTAACCCCAGCTGGCAGCTGGAACCACACAGCCACTTGCTTGCTGCTCCCCTGATGGGATGGTGAGAGAATCACAGAGTAAAAGTGAGAAAACACATGGGTTGAGATAAGGACAGTTTAACAGGTAAAGCAGAAGCTGCACATGCACAACAAACAAACCAAGGAATTCATTCACTACTTCCCACTGGCAGCCACTCTAAGGCAGCAGGGCTTCGTCACACATCACAGTGACTTGGGAAGACAAAACACCATCACTCCCAATGTTTTCCTCTCCCTTCTCCCCCCAACTTTATATGCTGAGCATTATGCTGTATGGTGTGGGATATCCCTTGGGTAAGTTGGTATCAGCTCTTCCCGGCTGTGTCGCCTCCCAACTCTTTGTGTACCTTCATCCTCCTCGCTGGTGAAATTCAAAATGTAGCCCCATCCTACCTACTATGAAGAAAACTGGCTTAATTCCAGCCAAACCCAGCAAACAGCTTTTGGCACATAGGATAATGCCTCTGTAAGGGCCCCTCAGAAATGAGGTTTCAAGGACAACTACATTTCCTGGAACAGCAGTGAATACCCCTTGTGCCTCGCAACATTCTTGGGGTGTTATGGTATAGACTGCTTCACAGTCACTGGTTTTCATTTGTTAGTTCAGACTCTCTGGTTTCTCTTGTGTCTCAATCTTTTTGTCAACCATGGGGAGAGCTGTGAATACTGACAGGGCATTAAATCATTGCTGACTGCATCTGTTGCTAAACAAACCCAGTGCACTGTGCTAATCAAATCCATACTTCATGCCTGAGATGCAGGAAGTGGTCAGGCCCTTTCTGAGCAACTTAAAGTACTTTGGATAAAAGCTTGTGTGTATGATCTCTCTTCCCTTGCCCTCAGACTTATTTTGGGGACTGAAGAAGGACCAGCACCACTCCAAAACCAACAACAAATAGAAAGCTTTGCCATCTTTTGGTCCCTCAAAGGTTGTGCAGTTTGGGCAGGGTTTTGCCTGGGCTCTCAGGGCAGGGATTTTTCCTGTATAACTATGCCAACTTGCTTCATTCTCCCTTTGCCCCAGTGGGAAATGGAGGTTGTTTCTTCTAATTGAAACCCCTCCTGAAGCCTCTTCTGCCTTTTCTTTGTAGCTGATGTTCATTCAGAGCAGAGGCCAAGTTCAGTTAACTATTGAACTGCTGGATACAGAAGAGGAGAACTCTGATGACCCTGTAGAAGCAGAGGTAAGAGCAGGTTGTACAGAGAGCTGTGATGTCCAGTTGACTGTTGCGTGGTCCATTAGCACAAGATAAACATCAAGGACACACCGTAAAGCTTTCAGTTGTGTTAGTAGGCAAATCCTTCTTGATTTTGTATTAGAAAGCCCTCAAAACCATCCAGAGAAACACTGTACCTGCCTTTTTGGGGATTAGATGCACAGAGCCTTCAAAAATGACCTTATGTTCACATATCTAACTTCCACCTCACGTTGGCTTGTGGGAAGGAAGTGGCTGACGTGTGCTCTGTGCTCACTTCCAGCGCTGGTCAGACTACGTGGAGCGGTATGTCAACTCGGATTCTACCTCCCCTGAGCTCCGGGAGCACCTGGCCCAGAAACCAGTCTTCCTGCCGAGGTGAGTGGCCAGGCTGGGCTGCAGATCCTACCTCATGGCGCCAGAGGGCAGAGCTGGGCTCTCAGTCTGGCCTGCATCTTAATGCAAAGGCTGGTGGCTCGCCAGATGGGGTTTTTCGCAGTCCTGCCTTGGCCTTTAGTAACCCTCTACTTAAAAACAGTGGGTGCCACATCAAGGCTTTTCATGAGCAGAGAGTTTATGGCACAATAGCCGTAACTTCAGAAATAAGAGAAACCCAGTGGGCTGACTTGTTGTAAGGATCTGAGCCTGAATGAGGGTGCCCACTTATCCCAAGAGGGGTTCTCTGGTCTGCAGGAATCTCAGACGGATCCGTAAGTGTCAGCGTGGTCGGGAGCAGCAGGAGAAGGAAGGGAAGGAGGGAAACAGTAAGAAGTCCATGGAGAATGTGGAGAGCTTGGACAAGCTGGAGTGTAAATTCAAACTGAACTCCTATAAGATGGTGTATGTGATCAAATCGGAGGATTACATGTACAGGAGGACTGCTCTGCTGCGAGCTCAGCAGGTAGGAGCAAGCAAAGTTACTCAGATATGCTTTTGGTTCTCTGTGCAAAAGTAATTGCTGGGACAAGGGAAGGAGGAGGTGGCTGGGATGCTATGGGAGGGAAGTCTTGGCTCTTTGGCTGTTCTTGAGCTGTAAAGGTTGGGGTTTATTCAAGGTGAAAACAGCCCCTGACTCCAGATTGGTCAAATTCAGTTGGGGAATGATTTGGTCTTCCGAATACTTTGACACTTGGTGACTTGTCTCATCCCACGAGAATATTTCCATCCAATAGAGAAAAGCAGGGAGCTTTAACAGCAAACTCCAGTTCTAGTCTGACTGTTTTGACTTAAGGTTTGCAATCCTTGGCTCTAAGTTTATTACAATCTATTTAAAACACAACATTAAGCAGAATGCTGCTGCTTAAAATGTAAAAGAAAGTGAAACCTGCCAGATCCAGGCTAAATTACTGACTTAAGCAGCCAGAAGCAGAGGTACCTGGGGCTGTGTCAGCAGGAGTCTCTTCTGCAGTTGCACAGATTGCTTTCAGTTGATTAAATCACTTACTTTCTGAGCAAACTACTGACCACTGAGAACACTGGGAGCTGAGGGAGTGGGAGCGGTGCCCTGCTTCCTGCCTTATAAATCATCCTTCACAGCTCCCTTTCAGTCATGCATTTAGACTTCTAAAACAACCGCTTGCCATCTGGTTCTTGCTAATGAAATACAAATAATGGGTTCTTTTCGTTAGGTGCAAAGTGATTTTGTTGAACTGGCATTCGCACCAGATGAGAGTGTTTTCTGTCAGTGGTGACTCCTTGAAACACTGATGCTGAGGAGTTTGATTTAATCCCATCCCTCCCATTCAGCTGGCACAAACCTCCAGTGTTTTTCACGGAGAAGATGAACATAAATCAAATTATTGAGCTGTTAAATATAGAGCACAGCCCCTTGGTTATTGAAGTCGCTGCAGAGAGAAGCTTCACTGAACTACAGATCTATTGGATTTAGCAATTAACACTGAGATGCAGTCAGTCTTTGGGAGAAGAACAAAACAAGTAACAAAATACATAAGTTTTAATCTGGAGGCTTAATCATATTTGCTGGTTTCAATTATGACTGTAGTTGTGGCTTTAAACCAGCTCTCCTGGATCTTGTATTCCTTAAGCAGATGCTCTCCCTCAACAGTGGGAGCAGTTTTTCCCCTCCTGATGCTTCTGCTTAAGCAAGTGGTTCTCAGACTTTTTAGACCTGATCCAATTCTTAACTATTCATAGCGGGTAGGTCCCCACATGTCAGCATATTGAGTTTGCTCTCCCTTGGGACCCTGACCCCCTGTGGAGAACTGGAGGCTGCCCCTGAAGAGAGCAGGGCTGGCCTGTTCCATGCTCTGCCTGGAGGAGGAGGAGGAGGTGGTGGCAGCATCTTTTAGGCAATGCAGAAGGGACTCAGCGCTGGGCATGCAGCTCATGGGCTCCCACAGGTTATGTTTGGTGTCCACAGCCTGAGAGCTTAAAGCTTTTGGTAATTATGAGTTCATTCTGTCACTGTCATTGCCCTGAGAGGGGCTGATACCAGAGCTTTTCCTCTGCCATTAGCCAGGGCTGATGTGTGGCTGGTGAACCCCTCGGCTGTGTCACAGTTTGGGGTCCCAATGCTGCCTTTTCCTAATCCCTGTTCCTATTTCTGTAGTCCCATGAAAGAGTGAGCAAGCGGCTGCACCAGCGGTTCCAGGCCTGGGTGGACAAATGGACCAAGGAGCATGTGCCCCGTGAAATGGCAGCCGAGACAAACAAATGGCTCATGGGCGAAGGGTTGGAGGGGTTGGTGCCCTGCACCACCACGTGTGACACAGAGACCCTGCACTTTGTGAGCATTAACAAGTACCGCGTCAAATACGGCACGATATTCAAGACACCCTAAAGCTCCCCCAGGGCAAGGGAAGAGCCCGGGAGCGGTGTGTGTGTGTGCGCGCATCAAGGAAAAGGAGGAAGATGCCTTCCTCCCCTCACTGTGTATCTCCGTAACATGGCCACTTGACTAGTGCGTGGCTGGTACACCCTGTCACCAGCGGGATTCCCTGTGGGGACACGGATTTCCGCCGGCCCTTGGACTCGGGCACATGTCCCCTGAGGGCGGGAAGGACCCTTCTCTGAACTGAGCCATCCCAGAGAAACGCAGAGCTCGTACACACCAGCAGTGTTGAGGCCCTGAGCGCCGAGGGAAGAGACCCGGAGGCTTCTCCAGCACCGGATCGCTTGGATGTGTCCTGAAATCCCTCCCAGGTGCCTGTCCTGACCGGCGTCCCCTCCAGTCGGGTGGCCCGACGGCACCTCCAGAGCGGAGCCTGGGTTCTCTCGCCTCCCTCTCGTCCCTCCGGGCTGGGCTCGCCCTGTGCAGATCGGTCTGTCCTTTCTAGTGCCAGTGGAACTGTTTGGTTTTGGTTTGTATTTCATTTGGGGGGGGGGTATTTTTTGTACCTGCTTGTTTACTAGTCTCTCCTAGTGCCATGCACCAGCTTTTCACACACGTGTCCGTACACACACACAAGAGAACAACACGATTTTAACATGTTCCCCTCCTTTTTTCTTTTTTCCTTTTTTTCTTTTTTTTTGTAAATAAATGTACAAATTGTCAATTTTGGGGGTTTTTTTGTTTGTTTTTGTTGGGGTTTTTTTGTTTTTTTTTTTTTTTTTTTTTTTTATCAAAGGAAGTATGCTTGATGTGCTAGCATAACTGTACTAGCTTCTTGTGTACCATAGTACCAGGTGGCTTGAGACTTAGTACTGACAGACCGATGGAGACATTTATTACACTTTTTACCAAAGGGAGTTATCATTGTAGTGCTTTTGTGTGGAAACTTTTTCTCCTCTTTTTTTTTTTCTTCTTTTCCTTTTTCTTTTTGTAAATAAAACCAATGTCTTTGTTCTTAACTGGAAGAAGACACTTGCTCACCTCCAGCCCTGTTCTTGGTCTGAAAGGCACCGTGCAGCACGCAGGATTTGGGGTGGGGAAGGGGAAGAAGGGGGGAACATCCCATCATTTCATACGATTGACCTCACAAACCCAGAGGGAAAAGCAGATGCAGTGTGTGTGCTTTGTGGTATAAGCAGCCTGTTAAGATATATAAATATATAGTATATAATTTTAAGTTCTTTTAATTTTTGTTGTATCCTGGTGGATCATTTGTACCCAGCTCGTCTTCCAGCTCCCAGGACCTTCGCTTTTGGGAAGTGTTGCTGAGCTACTCAGCTGGGATTGATGGTGCTGATGGATTTTTCCCTCTCGGGGTTGGAGAACACATCACCTCAAGTACCAGACCAGTACTTGCTCGAGCTGCTCTGCTTGTGTGTTTGTGTGTGTGTGTACAAGAGGAGGGTGCGGGGAGGGTCTCCGTGCATTTCGCTGATGAAATCCACATCTGGGATATATATTTTTCTAAGTAGAGAAGTTTAGTGCTGGCAGATGTTTAAAACAAGGGGCAAAGTCCCATTTTAAAGAATAAGAAGTCGGCACGGACTTCGTAATCCACAGCAGACGCAACTGCACTGTCTCTCCTCCTCAAAGGAGGCAGCTTTCCTTGCACAAACCCATGCTGCCAATCCTGGAAGTCCATTGTCCCCGCCTTGGGGAGCCTCGGGAAGGGCTTTGCTGCCCTAACACCTCTCCCAGGGCTCTCACCTGGGGTTGTTTTCCCCCTTCAAGCCAGCAGGTCATCTCCTCCTGGTACCGGAGCTCCCCATCATCATTCCACAGGCACCAGAGCTGGGGAGCGGAACAGGACGTGAGCGCCTGTACTCATTGGCAGCCAATGTACAGCAGGCACATCCTGAACCGGAGCCTCCTATGGAGAGAAGGAAGCGCCCGGGGGGGGCAGGCGCAATTTGCCAGCAATAAACTCCCCTCCTTTGCTGTAACAGGCAGGAAGGGCTCTCCCATTCCAGACGTTCCCTGCTCTCTATTCCCCCCCGGGTGTGCGGTGGAGGTGACAATCTGAGACGTCTGAGTGGGTGCGTGTCCCAGGAGCCGGTGCCTGCATGTGACGGGGACACCCTCCCTTTGTCCGTCCCACATCCCAGCCCTGCTCCCGCCTGTACTATACCAGAGCTTTGCTTCTCCTTCTGCCCTTTTCTTTCTTCTTTTAACTTGCTTTTTGTACTCTGTACCGTGACCTCGGCCCACACCCGCGTGATTTCTATACAACTGGCTGTAAACTTGACTGTAGTGCGGTATTTCCATTAAAACACCAGGGCTGACCATTGCGTACGGACTGCTCCTTCCTTCCTGCTCACGCACCGTGATATCCGGGATGTTCCTGAAGGGATAAAGCGGCACGGGAGGACCAGAGGCGGGTGCGGGACCGCTCTGAGGGGCCGCGGGTTTCCCCTTCATTACCGAGCCCTGGATCCCTCTCCCGAGGCGGGGCGGGAAGGCCCGGCCGCTGCAGCAGCGCCGGAGCCGGGCTCCGGGGACCGCGCTCCGCCCGGGGACCGCGCTCCGCCCTGGGCCCGCCTCAGCGCCCTGGGCCCGCATGCGCAGAGGCGCCCCGCAGCATGGCCGCCCCTAAGCACCGACGTACGGCGCTGGAGCGGGTCGAGAAGTTCCTCTCCGAGACCTACTTCACGGACTGCAACCTGCGGGGCAGGTGAGGGTCCGCTCCCGTCCCTGTGTCCGTGTCCCGCACCGCCATCATCCCTACTCTTGAGGGATGCCGCATCCCCCGGGCTCGGTGAACAGAGCGCACACACGGCCCCGGCTCTGCCTCGGGGTGTCCCTGGCACCGGGGTCAGTGCCCCCAGCCCGGCTCCAGCAGCCCCGCCAGTGGGGTGGGCTGTTCTGTGGTGTTCAGTTCACGCTATTAAGTGCTAGCAGGGTGACGGGGAGAGCGGGGTGATGCCTACACCGGCCTCGCTAATGGTGGCCCATCTCCTCTCTCAGACTGTTTGGGGATCGCTGCCCACCGGCATCGCTCTCCTGCTTCCAGACCCCCCGTCGCATCCCGTACGATGAGGCGGTGAGGCAGGAATTCAGACCGGCTCAAGTGGGGGACTCCTTCGGGCCCACGTGAGTACCGGGTGTCGTGGGGCTGTCGCTGCGGTGGGGCCAGAGCTCATGCCTCAGTTACTTGTGTGTGCGTGAGTCCTTGTGAGCTCTCAATGGCAAAGAAACGGGGTGTGATCATCTTCCCTGTTGCATGCTTCAGGCAGAAGGTGCGTGCCCTGAAGGCAGAGGAAACACACCAAGATGTCTGTTTCTGAGGAGAGAGAAGAGCGCGGTTCATCAGTCCCCTGTGCTCATGGTCATAGTCATGGCTGTGGCCCTGATGTTTCTGGGCGGGATCTGTGTCAGGGCAGGGAGAAGGATGGGGTTTTTCCCCAGCAGTGGTCAAAGACATGATGCTGCTGCCTGTTCCTCGGGGGTCCCAGGAACTGGGGTCTGTGTGCTTCCTCCTGAGTGTTCTCAGCTTCCTTGCCCCCCTGGGGCTGTGTCTCCTTGCTGCCTGGGCACAAGCCTGCCCTTAGGGGTTAAGGGCCGTGATAAGAAGGGTCACAGGTCCAGGCATATTGATCCATTGCCCTGCCCCAGCCATAATTCAGTTCCTGGTATGCTCTGGTTGCACTGTCTTCTGGAAGGAGTGCACAGGAAGGATGGTGGAGCAGTTTTCCAGCCCCTGCCAGCTTGAACGAGCATGGCACTGCACTCAGCTTGGCTTTTAGCTTGCTGTCAGATCTCTGACCCTTGATGAGTTCAAAGTATCACTTGGTGAAAGAGCAACTGGTCAGGTCAGCAGCTCACGGTGGGCGGAAAGCCCTGTGTGTTTGAGTGGCACAGAGCAAGGCTGGCACATGCAGGCACTGTGTGCTGCTTCAGCTGCAGATGTGTGACAGCCACCTCCTGACCACACCGTGTCAAGGTTAAAGCAGTACATGGACAGGTGGCATCACTACATTTGAACCCCATCAGTATGCTGTCCCCACTGTGCTTTCCCATGGAGGCCCTGAGGAAGTGTGGTTTCCCTTGGGAGCAGGTCTCTTGGAGGGCTGAGATTGCTGCCTGTTCTCTTCCAGGTGGGAGACGTGCTGGTTTAAGGTGGAGCTGAGCATCCCTCCGGCATGGGCAGGGCGGGAAGTGCACTTTGTCTGGGAATGCGATGGGGAGGGCATGGTGTGGCGAGATGCCCAGCCTGTCCAGGTAAGGAGGCATGGATCGGAATGTGCCAGCTGTGCCAGGCACCCTGCTCTCGAGAGGGTGATTGTCTCCCTTAGTCTTCTGCAGTGTGGCAGGAGAAGAAACCCCCTCCTCTTTGTTGTGCACTCTTCAGAGGGATGCTTTAGGGAGGTCAAAATAACACACGAACCAACAGGAGAGAACCGAGAACATCTGGTGGTCCAGAGTGGTCATGAAGGAAACCAGAAGGAGGATATGTAGTTGTAGAGCTGGTTAGCCCCAAAGGGTAATCTCTGAGGCAATAGGAGAGCTGTCTTTAAATGAGGGAGAAGCTGCTGCACAGGGAAGGGTGGTGCGTGTGAAAAGTCTATGTGTGGGATGGGGAGGGGATGACTCCATGGTCTGCATGCTGTGCTGTCAGACCACAGAGGGGCTGTGGGCTGTTCCCAAAGGGCAAGCCTGGTGCTGGTGGGTTTGAGACTGGTTTCTAGAGGTTGTCAAATTCAGTCCTGCTCAGGTGTCCTTTGGCATCAGTGCTCTGCTCTGTGGTGGTGTCTGCAGGATTTGTGGTACTGCTGAGGCAGCAGCAGCTTCTGTGCTGGTTCTTGTGGGAAGCTTTGTCCCACAGCCCATGGGACCAGGCTCTTCCATCCAGCTGGGCTTTGGGGTGTCTTGTCCTGCCCATCCTCCTGTCATGGACCTCTGAGGACACATGTTAAATGTGCCATCTTCCCATGCAGGGTTTGACTAAGGAAGGCGAGAAGACCAGCTACATCCTGACAAGGAACTTGAAAGAGACAGAGCCCCACAGGTGGGTAGTGTGGGGAGCTTGGCATTGTTTGAAGCCAGGAGGTTGGGATGACACATCCTTGTCTGTGTCCTGGTCCTCTGAGAAGCTGCTCAGGGACTCTTCCTGTTGTTCAGGCCCCACCACAGGGAGGAGAATGGATTTCCCCATCTGCTTGCTTGTGATCTGCTGCCTAATGGTTTCCTGTTGGTCTCTGCAGCCTGACACTGTATGTGGAGCTGGCCTGCAACGGGCTCTTTGGGGCTGGCAAGGGCAGCATGATTGCCCCTCCAGACCCTGACAAGAGGTTCACCCTTAGCAAGGCTGAGCTTGTGGTCTTCAACAGAGATGTCTATGAACTGCTGGTGGATCTGGAAATACTGCTGGACATGGCCCAGGTCTGTGAGCTCCTTGTGTTCCCTTCCACAACTTCATTTTAGCTCCTTCTCTTGCCGTTCTATGACCTGTCTCCTCCCACTCAGAGACCCTGCAGGAGCAAATGTTTGCTGCTGCTGCTGCTTCTGTTTGTCTGAAGTGGGGAAAACTGAACAGAGAGAAGCCACAGGAGTGGCTTTTTCATCCAGTTTCTGCCCCAGGGCAAGACCTGTTAGAGGAGGGCCCCGTGGAGCGTGTGTGTGTAACCTGGCTTTAGAAGGGACTTGAGCAAAGATGTAAGGTTGTGTCTGTGGAGCAGGGACACTGTTTACCTGGCACCGCTGGCAGAGCCAGATGTTGGATGGAGGTGGCAGGTTCTCAGGGTCAAGCTGTTCTCATTCCAACCCCAGCTCCTTGGGGAGGAAAACCAGCGGAGTTTCCAGGCGCTGTGCACTGCCAACCAGATGGTGAACGTGTGTGACGTGATGGACCCCTCCACCTTCCCCGCTGCCCGTGCCCTGGCTGCGGCCGTCTTCAGCCAGAGGAACGGCGAGAGCCAGCACACCATCCACGCCATGGGGCACTGCCACATCGACTCTGGTGAGAGCAGCACTCTGTCCCTCTTCTGAGCTGCAGGCCAGGGTGTGCTGCACACGGGGAGAGCTGGAAGAGCTGCCCTGGGGCTCCTGCACTGGGTACTGTGCCCCGGGGGAAGGGAAAGGGACCTCTGTGATGCCCCGTAGCTGGTCTGTCAGTGAGGCATGGGAACATGTGTCTGTTTGCAGCACTGGTGGGCTGGTGATGAACAACAAGCTGCAGTTTTCTACCTGTTGGGCTTTACCCCTCCGTTTCCAGTCCCTGGAAGGGTTTCAGTCTCAACAGACCCGCAGGAGAAGTGGGAGCTGGAAGCCCCAGGCAGTGTTGCTATCAGGCACTTAGCATTTTGCTCCAGTATTTTCCCCAGCTGATCCCAATCCCAAAGGAGTTTGTGTTGGGTAATAACCTCAGTGGGGCCATGCCTGTCCCCACAGCCTGGCTGTGGCCATATGAGGAGACCATCCGTAAGTGCGCTCGGAGCTGGGTCACAGTGGTCCGTCTGATGGAGTGCAACCCAGAGCTCACCTTCGCCTGCTCCCAGGTCAGTGAGATCCCTCTGGGACCTCTCCTTCTGTTGCTTCTCCAGCATGACCCAAAACGAGATAGGGCGGGGCAAGGAGCATCCTGTGCAGTTGAAGGGAGGAAGGACATTGGTGTGGATTGAGGTGGTGGGAGCTGAGCCTGATCTCTGCGCTCTGCAGGCCCAGCAGTTCGAGTGGGTGCAGAGCTGGTACCCAGGGATCTATGAGCAGATTCAGGACTTCGTGGCAAAGGGGCAGTTCATTCCTGTTGGAGGCACCTGGGTGGAAATGGTGAGCAGCACTGTGAGCCTAGCTCACTGCATCCTCCCTCTGGGACCACAGAATCACGTAGTGGTTTGGGTTGGAAAGGACCTTAAACTTATCCAGCTGCAACCCGTGCCACGAGCAGGGACACCTTCCACTAGAGCAGCTTGCTCCAAGCCCCTGTGTCCAACCTGGCCTTGAACACTGCCAGGGATGGGGCAGCCACAGCTTCTCTGAGCACCCTGTGCCAGGGCCTCACTCTTATAGCAAAGGTTTTTTTCCTTATATCTAATGTACGTCTCCCCTCTTTCAGCTTGAAGCCATTTCCCCTTGTCCTGTCACTACATGTCCCTGTAAAAAGTCCCTCTCCAGATTTCT
Source organism: Psittacus erithacus (assembly GCA_009867235.2). Classification (NCBI taxonomy): domain Eukaryota; kingdom Metazoa; phylum Chordata; class Aves; order Psittaciformes; family Psittacidae; genus Psittacus; species Psittacus erithacus. The sequence continues at coordinate 12,350 of WYDI02030797.1, forward strand.
TGTAGCCGCTCATTAAGATATTGAAAGGCCACAATAAGGTTTGTGTTAGGGACGATGGTTTGGTTTAGGAACAGTTAAACAAACTCTACAAAGTGGAGAAGATTTATGAAGTGGATTCTCCTCTCAAACCATTTAACCTCACTGTTGTTTGTCCCCTAAAGAGCTAACAGTGTGTAGAATTGAACATAAAAGCTACTGACTATTCCTTATTTCCTAGAACACAGTTGACTTTAGTATCACCTTAGATGTACCAATCTGCATTTTGTATTCTACAGAGTTTGGGTTATCTGGCCACACACTTTCTAGTGCTAAGACTGTGTAAGCCAAGTTCTGGGAGTAAGGTGCTGGTTAAAAGTGAGCCTCTGCTAATCTTAAAGTCATTAATTCTTCTAGAAAAGTCTCTGGCATGTGCAACTTTGGTAGTCTTTAGCTTGACAGCAACTTTCCCTTTGTGTTTTTACAATAAAGGATAGTATTAGAGTGTGAATCATCACATGCTGTATCTATTCTGTAGAAGTGCTAAGCCTAGTATCAGATGAACACAGTTTGGGATGAAGCCAGTTCCTCACTGTTCTTATTTTCTATGTAGAAATTATGATGAAATCATATAAGCTATGGAAGTTCGCAATGTTGCTAGATTTTATGTGGGACCAGAGCCTAGAGATGCAAGGTGTTGGTTCACAGAGTGAATTACGTATTTATTTTGTCCTCAGAAGTTATTTATACAATGTTTTTCCTTGTAGACAATGAGAAGTAAAACTGCTTTGAAAATAAGAGGCTGTTATTTTTTCATTTTAAATACATTGTTAATAAAGTGGAAGCAATGATTAATTGCAGGAAGACTCATTGATTTGCAGCTATAGGATCAAGCTGATTTACAGCAAAGCTGGAGAATTACAGGACAGTCAGAGAGCTGCCTCCCATTTCTGTCATAAAGCGTCAGGGTCCTTAATTCTCAATCAATCAATGACCTACACAGCTCTAAAGAAATTCCATCCTGGAACTTCTTGCTCCAATGCATGACATTTGCCATGGAAAAAGTCTTCCTGGGCAGCTGTGGAGCTCAGAACTCTTCCAATATTCTCAGTTTTACTTCCCCTGGGCAATTCAAACTCAGCCCATTTCAGTTTCCCTTCTACTCCCAGTGCCGTCTCCTGATTCATATGTCCCCAACCTGATAAAGCCACCAAAGAAAAGCAGAAGTCTGTGAACTGTCCACTGAGGTTGCTTGACTGAAATGTGATTACTTGATTTCTCTCCCTGAAAAAGGAAGAAGCCTGGAATCCCCTTGCAAGTGCCAAGCGATGGTTCATCTGTTTGACAGTTTGATATTGTACACTTGTGCCCATTTTCATTTACAGGACCATATTCTTTAAGAAACAAAGACATTTTCCAATGAAGTCGAGGAAAACTTGGCTTGAGCTTGGGCTGCACATAGCCTGCAGATCTTTCAGTGCAAACACAAAGATGAACAGCGTTATGAAGGCAGCCAGTAGAAAAGGCGTCCTCGCACTACAGTTATTTGATACTTCATATAAAACCGTAACACAAACGGTTGCCAACCTGTGATAACATTTCCCAGACCTATCTTTGACTTTATGAATTTGGCACTTAGGGCTTAATTTGCAGAACTCGGCGCGGATGCCTGCAAACGCTTCCTAAGCAAGAAAAGCTTTCAGTTCCTCTGCAAAGGAATTCCGCTGTCTCACTGGCATCTGAAGTTATCAGAATATGGGGTTTGAAGCACTGACTGCAATAAACCAGTGAAAGCACTTACTCCACATTACCTGGGACTGCATGCTGGGTGCCAGGCAGGGCTGAAGTACAGGGCCTGCTGCCTTGAGGTAGACCACTAAAACCTTTCTCCCGCATGGCTCACCTTAAAGACATCCTTTTCAAATACCAAGCCAATACAGAAACCCAAACCCCAAGAAACACACGAACCCCCAAGCCCCACACAGTCCCCCCACCCCAGTTCTCTTCCACAAGAAGTGCCTTCTGCCATTGGGAATCTGGCAGGTTTCTGACTCGCAATGGAACGATTGGTTCTTTGCATGTTAGAAAAGCCAATGGCCAGGGAGCCCTGAGGCACTGCTGTGTTACCTCTGATGCCCATCCTGTTTACAGCTGCTCCTCACTGGTTTCTTACCATAGGTTCTTTTCAAACCCAGCATTTGGGTTTGCACGTTTACTGATTTTCTCTCCCCTCTAATAAAGGTGCACATGATTTTAGCTCCCCATTAGTACAGGTTACTCACGGCTCTTAGCAGAGCTCTAGAAAAAGGGAATTTAGAGACTTCCTGGTCTGATAATCTATGTTGGTGTTTGCTGAAAGCATTATTGCGGCTCAAGGGATGTGCTGTGCAGAGGAGATGCTATCTCGAACCGGGGGTTTGAGAAGGAGTGCCTGCAGGAAATTTCCGCTTGTCTTTCACACCAAGTCTCTACACTTCCAGTTCTTTCCAAGGAAGCAGCACAGAGGGAATAACTGAAAACAAAGCAACTTTCTAGATTGTCATTCCATCAGTGAATGGACATAAGACATACATGGGACAGGCTCTTTCAGAGAAACAAATACTCCAAAGGGGCTTGGCAATGGGACGAGAGCTGCTGTGCACTCCTTTTACAGAAGCATTAAACAGTTTTCCCTCAGGGCTATAAATTTCTCAGGCAAAAGTGAGTTCCTTCACTGTAATTTTTGCAATAAAATAGCACAACACAATGTAACTTCAGTGCTGCTGAGCTATAAGTATTAACAGGTCGCTGCATTTGTCTTCACTTGGCTGGAGGGAGCTGCCTGTCAGCAGCGGAGCAGCTGTCACAATGGGCAGCCCACAGAAAACAATCCCCTTTCTTTTCCAGGTGCGATTCGTGATTTCTCCAAATCAGCTTTGGGCATTCATCCCTTTGTCTCCCATTTTCATTCCCACTTGTGCAGAGAACAAACCACGGCAGATTCTCACTCACAACAGTGAGTGCGCTGCATTTCTGCTGCTGTCAAAAACACCCTTCTGCTATGATTAGTGTAAGACAAACGTCCGGGCAGCACGAACAGCCGCAAGGGATGCACACAGATTTTGCATGAGCTTCAACTTTTGGATTACAAATTGCACAAGGACATAACTTTACCCAGTGAGGCCCTAAGCCCAGAAAACACATCGTGTGTGTGTTCTGCACGTGTGGTTGAGAAAGTCAGCATTGTGAAGCACAGAGGGAATAAACACGCATGTTTTTAGCCATATGACATCAACTTATAATTAGCTTGTTTCACCCAAATTAGTGCAGTATATGGGCACACAAAACAGCTTTTCTATAGTAAACAAGCTCCAAAGTCTTAAATTAACATAGAACACATTTGTATGGAACTTGAGTCTGGATTGAGCATACTGTGAGCTGTAACCTGAAATGTGAATATACTAAAACTGCCCTTGATAGGCAAGTCATGGAGACCCACTTGTGAAATACTTCACAGTTCGAAATAAAGCCAGTCCAGTTTGAATGAGCTGGGTGATCCTAAGGTCCTTTCCAAGCCGAACTATTCGATGATTCTATTGCCAGCTCATATTCAGTTTTTCATCCACTACTATCCTCATCCAAGCCCTTCTCTGCAGGGCTGCTCGATATCCCTGCATGGCTCAGCCTGTACCATGTGTGGGTTTGCCTCAATTCATGTGCAGGACCATGCACTTGGCCTTGTTGAACTCCATGGGGTTCACACATGCTTACCCCTCTAGCTTGTCAAGGTCCCTCTGGATGGCATCCCTTCTCTCTATAGTATCGACCACACCAGTCAGCTTAGTGTCATTTTGAACACTTTAGTATCTAAGCTTGTAATCCCAGCCCTGCTTCTCCTTGGTGCTACCAGGGCCTGTCTGGATCATGCTGATGCCATGAACATCCATTGTAGCCCTATGAGGTGAGGCAGTGCAGGATGCGAATCACTTTTTCACTACATTTGGCTACTCAGATTCTAACTGACACAGGTGGGGCACTTTAGATTGAAATTGTCCCTTATGAATTTGTATAGCACCCAGGATGTGGAAATACTGATTTATGCTTGGTATCCATAACAGCAATACCATCACTTTCATCTTTAAGGGAAGCAGCCCCAACTCCTTGACTGTTACAAGGCCAAAGTCATGCATCTCTCTACTGAAGACTTCCACATGAGGCTGTCTGTATTGTAATATTAACCTTCAGCCTCAGGCTTTCCTGTTCATGGCTTTTTAGGCAACTTAAATATACTCTCAAACCAAGAAATACAAGTATATTTGTTTTGCAGTTATCAAGCCCCTAAATTAAACGGGCATCTTGATCAATTCACCAGCAATTTAATGCCTGTGGCATGAGGTTATTTCAATGCCTTAAGAAAATAGCTTGGCTCTGGCTAAATAAATAAGTGATGTCATTCTTCATTCAAGCTACCAGATTCTTTGGTATAAAAATTTCCCTTAGGAGAGGCCCTGGGACACAGTGGCTCCTCTGAGACTATTTACATCTGTCGGGTTCTCTAATCTCTTCTTCCTTCCTCCTCTCTATTTCCTTCCCTTTCCCTACCAAATGGCCAGCATTTAACTCTAATGCTCCCAGTCTGCAGGGCATGGTTTAGAACTGGGTGGTTGTTGGTTTCTTTTCTTGTTTTGCTGTTGTTTTGGGGCGGGCTTTTTTAGTGGTTGTTTCTTGTGTTTGTTTTCTGGTTGGTTTTTTATAACCAGAAATAAAGCTTAATTTGAGGTAATTGCTCTCCCATCAGGAGGGGTTTGCTATTTGTGGGGTCTGCTTTTTTTCCTGTCAAATTAGCAGGAGAAGTTAATTTTAAGAGTGATAGTTTGCTCCTAAAATTGTTCTTCAGATTAAGGGTGTGCTCGGGACCAGAAACCTTCCACTCCTGATGGGTTTCTGCATGTGAAGAAACAAAAGGAGCGTGCTCAGGAGCTCAGTAGTGAGGGGGAGAGAGGACAATTGCAGACGTGCAGTGACCTGAGGAAATGCATGTGAAGTTTCAGCCTGCTCCTCGATTCAGATGGGTTTCTCAAGAAATAAAGCTTCAAATCAGAGGCGCCCAGGTTCCTCGAGGACCCCAAAATAGGCTTCGTCATTTTAAATGCTACATTTGTCAAGCATTAGTTTTTATTGACATCTCTAATATGGCCTCAAGAGCTGACAATCTGCCCAAAGGGCTACTCTTTGGACTTGCACTTGCAACAAGAACAGAACAATAGTTCCTTATGGAGTGAAAAGTGCTGATAAATGCATCATTCAAGCATAGAGTTAGGGTTGGAACTTCGGATCACCTAGTTCTAAAGCCCTGCCATGGGCAGGGAGCATAGCCCAGTGACAGGAATTAGTGTATAGGATATCCTGCCTGGGAAACCGGTCAGAACTTCAGAATTCAAGCACTGTATCCTCAGACACGTCCCCTTCTCCTAGGTGGAATGCTGCCTGTCTAGGGTGGAAGGATTTTAGCTAGTTCTTCATTACTTTGGGATACTTCAAGCTTAAAGTGACCATCAGATGTGTGCTGTTTGAGCTTGCTGAAGCACAAAGCCTGAAGAGAGTCTCCTGGTCCTTTTGAAATGATAATGATTAATAACTTATTTACAGTGCTGGGTGTTTATCTACTTCATTTCTGTGGCAAATGCAGACAAAAAGCATCACACCCTATTAGCTGACTGGATTCACAGCAGGCTGTTCTTACACAACAGAACATTCAAAAGGGACTCTAAATAATACCCTAAGACTTCATTTGGCAACTAAGCTGGTGAGAAATTGGGGATATATTAAGGTCTGAGTGATGGGGCAGTATGTAGACATACTTAGCTCCAAGCAGGACATGCATGAAGGACATAGATATGAAAGATACAAATGAAAACAGAGCAGGATAAATGCATTGCGATGGTGGGCAATGGCTTCTCTTAAGGAAGAAAAGCTGGAATGGGTGTTACACCCCTGCCATGAGCCCATTCTCTTTGCCTGAGTAAAGCCTCAAGTTCTGGGTCTGCTTGGTGGTCTGTAGCTAAATTACAATATCTGGTAAGAAAAAAAAAGCCAACGTATTTTTTCCTTTGACCCTCAGTTAAAGCAGGATGAGAAAATCCCTTTATAATTGGTTAACAGTTCACGGGGCTGAAATTGTTGTTGTAGCACAATCTGTGGGAAAAACACAGGAGAAACATTTCCTGCAGAAGGAATGCTGCAGTTTAATTACCACACGTCGCATGAGAGAGGATCGCAATGTACAGGGCCCTGTGTTCAGGCAGTTACTAGGTAGCCAGCTTGTACCGGAATATTGATGCTTTAGTCTAATCTCTGCTGCGCCAGAGAACAGTGGAGGGGCCTCATTCTCATGATGGGATAGAAGGAATGCTGCACATTTCTTAGGTCTTATCGTGGTGTACATTGCTATGGCAGGCAGTTTAATTAATAACTGTCGACATCTTGTCATTTATCATTGCCAAAAGAGGAGGTGAGGACCCTGCCACATGCATGCTGTACAAATAAATTAAAGTTGTCTCAACCAGTCTCCAGGGTTATCTGCTGTCACTCACTCGTGTTGTCCTTCCTGCGGTTCAGAGACTTGCATCTTAGCCTGCTCTCAGGCCCGGCGGCTATGTATATCATGTAAAACAAAAACAGATGCACATGCAAGCCCGGTGGAGAGTCAGCCTCAGCTGATACTGCTGCAGGGAGCTCTCAATAAAGCATTTACTACAAGATTTGAAATGCACATCAAGGAAGAATGCTTCAGGAGCAAAGACGGGCATAGAAATTGGTCACTGAGAGTGGGAAAATGCTGCAGTCAGATGGTGATGGTGGTGTAAGCTTTTCACTGACTTCAAAAGGCATTAGAGCAGTATCTTCATTTCCTGTAACATAGCTAAATGCTCAGTAGTTCAGTATAAGTAAATACTCTGAATGGCTCTGGATACTAGAGAGGATTTTGTTTCTAATAGTCAAGCAGAAAATCTTCCTCTTTGTGAATTTGGGTTCTTGGAGGCATTTTATAGGAAAGACCAATTCCAGCTGGAATGAGAAGGTGGACATGGGTGGAGCGGTAGTGCAACACACTGCCAAACACAACCTGTTCTGGGAAATAGAAATAAACTGTTCATTAGAGGTGCAGCTCTATCCTCGGGGGCACAGCTTGCCAAGGGCTCGCGTACACAGAGAAACACAAGGCCCAGAGATATTATTTCAGTTAAAAACCCCAATAAACGGGACTCTGGTTACTCTGTACAATAAACTGGATTGTGAGAAATGTTCACGGTAATGTGTGGATGCAGACAGAGCTTCCTGTGCCTGCTGAAGTGGATGGTGGAGCTTCTCTGGTTTGGTTTTTGGTTTTGCAGATATGTTTGACTGACTTTGAAGGACCGGCATCATTCTTGGCTATTGAAGGCCTGTATTAAGTGCTGGAAACTACCAGAACCTTCCTTCTAGCAGGCGGGTGAGGCTGCCTTTAAAGAATCATAGTAAGCTGTGACTCACTAAAGTACTTGCTAAAGTCTCCGGCATGAGTCAGGTCACACTTTCACTGGCATCAGGAAAACAGGTAAGCAAACTGTGGGATATGGCAGTTTGGCCACACTGAGTATTCCAACTCTTTCCTTGTACTGCTTTCATGTGGGGGTTGACCCTACAGACAGCAGAGTTCCTGTAGCACGGGGTAATATCTGGTTTTCACACACAGACTATGCATCATTACATGCAGATTCGTAATGAAGAACAAGTACAAGAACGTGATCAAACAGACACTGCATAGAGGTAAGTGCAAAGAAGAAAATCCTGCCCCAGAGCTTGTGAATTTCACATATTTAAAATGCCAAAAGGACAGAGAGTAACAGGCTTTAAGGCAGACCAAAAAGAAAGAGACCTGTCACATGCCATCCCTAGCAGAGGCCCATGGCAGAACTAATACTCAGGGGTCAAATGGCTGAACTAACTAGGAGAGCATTTTAATAATGTGATATGGTGGCAATTATGGCTCCTTCTGGCCACAGCAAATTGCCCTGTTTGGCTGAAGCCAAGCTGAAATAGCATGTTGTGCATGCTGCAGGAAATGAGCTCAGAATATACAAAGCCTCAGTCTGTAGGTGATAAGTAAGGGCCCAACAAATTAATCTCATCAGCTGCATTCACCCCTGGGCGCTGCTCTGTGCCAGGCCACAGTGTGTGGGCTGGAGGCTATATTTTCAGTTGTCTGACTGAAACAGGTAGTTTGAATTACCATGATCCGAATGTTCTATTCTGTGCTGTCTGCGCTGGAGATTGTTCTGACTGAAACAGGAAGCATTATCGTGGCATATTTTACAGGCAGGGAGGCAAATCATTATGCTGACAGCTTACTTTGGGCAATATGCTTGGAATTATTCATTCTGTAAGCCTAATTAAGCGCATTTCTTGTTTTCCTTAGTCTTTTCCTCTTTAACGGCAAGCATCTTTAGGAATAATTGTAATTGAATTATTTACGATGCCATTCCAAATGCATCAGGTTCCACAGTCTATCCTTCAATTGCATTCCTCATGATATTATGAAGTCTTTGCAAGATCAGGAATCTCATCGAAGTGAAATGGAAAGAAAAAGCTGCCTTAGGCACCATTTGGCAGATAGTTTGCTATTAAATAAGGAGGGGGGCAAAAGAGAACACATTAATTTCTAGAGAACACCCCCCTCCATTTGAAAGCAGCTCATTGCTCTTTCCAAAACACGCTGGTAAATTTTGCTGTCTTCAAGCCCTAATTACTGTGCTGGCCCCACACTCTGAGTGGGTTTCTAATTGGTTGCATTTATTTGCAAAGTCCCTACTGCACAGTGATAAATATAACCCCACTCGTGGCTAATTCGATGGAGTTTTGGGGGGTGAGAGGGGAGAGTAATTTCATGGTAAACCATAATTACCAGTACAAGTAGTACCTTCATTGCCAATCCAATCTGAGAGGGAAGCTGAGGCTCACATCAGCCTAGTTTGAATTCTACTTGTTCATAAGAAATAAGTGGCTATTGCTAATTGCATGTAGCCCAGTTATTTTCGATTGGGAACAATTTAGAAATGTGACTTTAATGTCAGTTTGGGTTTAGTTTTGGCCATTTCCTACTTGAATTAGGCTGAAAGTCACAGAGCTGAACAGAGCAGACATCTAAGTTTTCCAGGTCTGCTTTCAGCTTTCAGTGGCAAAAAAAGAGGCCTTAAAGCAGCCTATCACTCTATGTTGAGTGTTGAGCTCTTTTAACAATCTAGTTCCAGCTATAGGGGCAATGCATAGCAGATGTGGTCCTAAATGAATTGCCTCCAGCTATACGGTAACTCAATCACCATATGGAAATCTATTTTTGACTTTCAGGTCCACTGTTTCTCAACTTTCCTCAGGAAAACATGCTCCTTCCCAAGTTATTTGGGTCATTCATGGCTGGAAACCGGGAGCTCTGATTGACTCCAAGTAAACAGAGGAATTATCACTACGATGGACACAGAACTTGACTCCAGCTGTATATTCAATATGTATTTCATCACAAGGGATAACACAAGTAGACTGTCCACACTTTTTCTCCACAGTTTGCTGACCTAACTACCTGAGATATTCTCTTTGGGAACTCCACTAGTTGGCAATGGGAATATTAAGTCAGACCTATGAATTCATTCTGACTGCCAATTGAGACACATGTTCAGCTGATTTGAGAATTAGACCGTTATAGTCACAAAAATTCAAAGGTTTTTCGTTTCAAGTGAACCTTCCCCTTCTATTGTCTATTGACTACCTACAGGGTCTAGGTTTGTTAATCATGGCAGGTATAGTAGCAGCGGATTTATGAGTCCCCTAAAAAACAAATGGGTAAGAAGCAACTGTGGGAATTAGCCCGAAATGTACTTTGTGGCATCAACCTGAAGTATTGCAGTCTTTTTAATGAGTAATGGTAACTGCAAGACTGACTGGCCAGAAGACAAGTACCTTCTCCAAGTCCTTCCCAAAAAGCCATCCTTAGGATAATCTAGAACCTTTAATATATTAACATGGTACCCTTGACAAAAGTAAGAGAGTTCTCTGATTTGTAAGCAGATCCAAATATATGGTAGATACAGGAAGACATAAGCATCAGGGTGTTTAAACCTGCCGGTAGCAGTATATACTAGCTGCAGCTAGTCGCAGCATAATATATACTATGGAGTGGATAGATCAGTAGCTCTTTTTGCCCTGCTTTTAGCTCTTTTTTTGTGATTTGGAACCCTTGAGAGAGAAATGGAAGAATTCCTTGGGTTTTTTAGATAAGCTTCTGTTCTCATAGCTTCTGGGCAAATACCTCCTTATTTGCAAGAGGGCTTAGGGCCCTGGGAACCCAGCGAGGGGCATGTGGAAGAGCTGCTCACAGCTTTCTTACCAAGCTAAAAATCACTTTTTCTATCAATCAAACCCTACATGAGGCCTCCTTCAACTTGCAGGCTCCTCACCTTTGTGTTATGATCCTGCTAGTCACTGTCATGGCAACCGCAGAAGCCATTGCAGCAGGGAAGACTGCCTTGGCGATGAGGAGGGGGCCTGTGGGCTGGGAATCCCTGCTCTGGAGTTGTGATAGAAGGGATCACAGGGCAAGGAGCCAGCACAGTGGCAACTTTGCATGGAAACTGCCATGGCAGTAAAGTAAAAAGTAAGTGAAAAAACCCCAAACCCCTAAACCAAACCAAACTAAACCCAAAAACCAACCTGGAAAGGACAGTAGTTTCCTTGACAATGAATCTGGGTGCACAGAGAGCCCTTCTGGCTGCTACTAATAGGAAAGACTGCGCAAAGATCCAGTCCTTACCCTTCCAGAAATGGTACCCTGCTCTTTACACAAGCACCTACTGCTGATGGTCCCCCTGTACGCTTTGGAGAACCCTCAAAGACATTTCCGCCCTTCACCCCGTTCCTCCAACTGCCTAAGAAAGAGCAGAACACTTCCAGGAAAGCGAGCATCACCCTAGAAAGCTCACATCACTAGCTGGGAGTCTACTCAAAGGTCTGATTTAGGTGAGGCTTTGATCAGACTCTTTCTGACACTACAGAAGGCAGCGGCACTTGGATTTTTTTGCGTCTCGTTTTTGTTGCCCAAACTTCTAGTTACGTGTCCTCCTCTTGCTTTTCATTGCAAAAGGAGCAGCTTTGAACCCCAGAGTGTGGTTGTTTCATCCTTCCAGGTGAAGGCTAAAGCTTACAGTTCTGGAAAACTCATTTATCTGGGGCTAAACAGGTTTATTCAGCCTGAGGTGGATCCTCCTCCCTCTATCAAATTCAGTATTGATTCATTCCCTTAGTGGCTGATTGCAATGCACTGTCCCTTGGTCATCTCTTGTTCTGACTCATCTCCTGCAATTGCTTAGTAGCCCTTCTCTGGTGTAACATAGGTTTTTTGTTCTAAACTGCCATGCATCATTATCCTATGTACTTCTACACTATAGCATCATTCTATACTATATCTATACTATATCTTCTATACTATGTACTATAGCATCATTATCCTATGTACTTCACTTCTTCAGCATGTCAGGCACTGCATATGAATAGTTAGTGCATGTGAACAAATTTCACCTCAGTTTCCCTGATCTTATGTACACTTCAAAGTTGCATGGTTTTTTGGGAGCCAGTTGCTTAACACTAGAAACATGTTAATTTGCTTTTTCATATATAGAACTAAGACATGTAGTGCTCAAGACAATGTGAAAATCTATTTTTTCCCCCGTAAACCATAACTGGTACATCCTGATTCACAGCAGGAACCACAGTGCCTCACAGTCTTCGAGCAAAGAACCACAGGAGTGGTTGTCGCGGTCACCTTCTAGCAATGGGGTTTGTTCCTCAGACGTATTTCTCCCACAATGGCGACAGTCCAATGACAAGAAAAAAATAGCTTCTTCCCTTACTGCCAGGCAACAACCTGGCAAACACACTCATAATCTGCTGGCGAGGCCTGGAATGTATAAGTTATAAACATAAAACCCAATGAGGATAGAGCCATGAGGCAAAGGCTGTAGTTAGGGAGAGAGGAGCATGAATTCAGCAAGCCTTACCCCTGGACATGGTGGCCACACAGGACTCAATGAGCCCAAAAGTGCACCAGCTCCTGAGCTTGCCCTTGGTTGCCTGTTGCACAAACAAGTCTTCACATTTCTCTTTGAGTAGCCCAGAATAATTGTCCTCTCTGAAGCTGCGATTTCCCTCGCCCTTTGCCATTAGTGTCTGAACTTGTTTGATTTTGATAAACTGAACACAAAAGCGTTGACCTTTCCTAAAGGAATTGGTCCAGCTGGGAATTTATTAACCACTTCATATGCTTAGGTGAGGACTTTTCCATGCAAAGGCGTTCCTCACTGGTTTTCACTCAATTTGAAAGCACACTCCCCAGCTCTCAACTGCAGGCTGGAGGCTGCACAAGCAAATCTTGCCTGTGGGTCTATGGAATAGACACTGCAAAATGAGAGGAGAATGCTCACATCCACCCAACTGTGGAGAGCTGCAACGATGCAGTCATCTTTTCAATGTGGAAAAGAATAACGGAGCTTTTCGATAGAGCATTTCAGAACTTTTATTCTATTTTAGTTACTTATTTTTCAGTGGAAGGAGGGAAGGGGGAAGGCAGCATTTTATTTAAACCTTAGCTACAACTTTCCAGTCAAGTAGGGCCAGTTTAGGAAGACTTGCAAGTAGACATCTCCACCTCGTGGAATGAAATGGAAGTATCTTTAGAAACGTTCTGAAATGCTTTTTTATGCAAAGGCAAGATGTCAAATTCGCCTTCACAAGTTATTTGCCAAGGCAAACTGTACTTGTCAGGGCATGCTCATGCGAAAAGGCAGGAGGGAAGAAGGTTACATAGAAAAATGACCACATATACGTGTGTTATGGTGCGTCATATAACATAAGCATCCTGCACTTGCCTTTTCTAGATGCAAAGATCCATATCTTGCACATTATTAATAGATTTCCCATGCTAGGTTTAAAGTGTTCTTGTCTTGTGTTTCTTTTGATTAAAACAAAAGTAGAATCATTGAATTGTTTCTATTAGAAGGGACCTTAAAGCTCCTCCAGCTCCAACCCCTGCCACGGGCAGGGACACCTTCCACTAGAGCAGCTTGCTC
>WYDI02030799.1:0-12372 GCA_009867235.2 Psittacus erithacus
GTTATACCTTAGTTTCTGGACTGTTCTTATCTCAACCCGTGGGAGTTACATTCTTTCGATTCTCCTCCCCATCCCTCCGGGAGTGGGGGGGAGGGTGGAGGTGGGGAAGGACAGGTTTTTGGGGGGAAACAAGCAGGCTACATGCTTTTGTAATTTACAACTAAGCTTAAACCACGACACCCACCCAGTGAGTGTGCAGGAGCTGATCTTGCACCATATTGTGTGACCATGGCAGGAGAAGCCACAGGCCCTCGGGAGGATGAAACAATTAATTTTATTGTGAACTTCCCTAAAACTGCTTCGGCAGGAACAAAGGTCACGGCAAGTTCTTATTCTTATAAAGGGTAAAAAGTAGCCAGAGAAAAAGAGACAGGAAACCACAAAAGAAAACAGATAGCATCACCAACCCATAGATCCAGCGACGTCCTCTTGATCAGCGAGTCAAAATCATTTCAGCTGCAGTCATAGCCCTTTAGCTCATACTGTTCTCAGCCTATGATGCTACATGTGGCCAGCGGAAAGAAACAGATGCCATGCCACCGAAAGGCTTTTTATAGGGACAGGGTCTCCTGGACCTTCTCGTAGGCGGAGGCACATGCGTCGGGAGCTGTTCTGGAAGGTTCCAGCTGGTGGCAGGTGTCAGGTAAACCCCAGACCCTGTTCATGCTGACCCTCGGCAGGCACTGCAGTGTCTGTTGCTGTCTCCAGGCATTTTATTGCTGGCGCAGTTGATCTTCACGTTCTCAGGGCAGACACCACAGAAAAACCATCTCCCATCTTGGTGGAGCATGGTCTTGCTCTGCGTCTGGCATCTGTGTGAGAGGCAATGCACTGCTCACAGCAGACAGGCTCAGGCCTTCCTCAGGGCTGGCTGTCTGCTGAGACGTTTTGAGACATACACACACAGAGAAAGTGTTTCTTGGCCATCACATGAGTTATGACATTTTTCTAAATTATGTCACACCAGAAAACTAGTATTTCAATATAAGTAGTATAGTAGGTGTACTCAAAATGGCTTCATTCAGGAAGCAACTTCAGTTGTATTTTATAGAAACAACAATACCTTTCTCTAAAGGAATCTAGCATATTGGAACCAAACAAGCTATAGATGTTAACAAAATTTCAGAAATAACGTTTTGAACAGAGAGGAATGGGATATTGAAATGAAGTAATCCAATAGCATCAGTTAACTGATGATAGCATAAGATCTGTTGTCGTAGTGCTCAGTGTTCTCTACTTAAAAAGCTGTTGAACAGGAGAGATGAAGCAAGTGGAGAATAGTGGCTCTTGTGTGTTAGCACTAGAATTTCTTCCTTTATAGGATATAGGTGTGTTTGATAAGGGGAGAAAGGGACTCTTTTGAGCTTTTATGTTACTGTTCCTTCCACCAGAGTACTAATTCCATTTCTCAGCATGTATTTTCTCAGTAGTGCATGATATAATCTTTTATTAAACTCTTTCCTTCACCTGGTCTCACTGTGAAGTCTATGCCTTATGCAGTTTTTAACACTGTGGGCTGAAACCGGAATATGTTTCCTGAGAGTATGATTTTTAAATGCCTTGAGAAAATTAAAATGGCCTTTTTATGTTTTCATGTAATACTTACAAAAGGATGTTTCTGTGTATTAATTTGCCCACATGGGAAAGAACTCTTATTTTTATAAAGATCTTTTTCCAAATTCAAATCACGAGGGTGTTTTAGCAGATTAAATACATACTTGCAGAGGCTTTTTTAGTTTCATTCATGCTATTTATTTGCTGAGGGATAAACAATGTTCACACAGTTTTCAGTTGAAAATTACTAATATGCAAATATACTTTAAAATAAAAAGTAAAATCTTAGAGATAAACACAGGAGGAAAATCCATTCTGTTGCATACTGTAAGTTCGTGCTAGTATAAAACTGTTTCTGCTAAATTTTCTGTCTAGCTCACTCTACAAAACTGATTTTTCAAACTGAATTTATAGTTCCATAAACACTTCAAGCCAGCCTTGCCTCTGGGAGATGCAGTTCTCTACTCCCTGGAGTGCCCCATCAAACCCTTCCCATTCTGATTTTCATCAGAGTAGGAAACTGACTAGAAATAACTCTTTTTTTCATCTGTGGTAGTTTCATTTGGAGCTATTCCTTAGGTCATCTTAATGACAGTTAAGACACAAAGGAGAGAGCAGTGAAGGAGTAGGAATGGTCAGTCCGTTGCTTGCAGTGTTGCTTTATAGTACCTTAAAATACATGGGAACTAGTTTCTTAGGCATATAGTCACACTGAAGGAATACCTCAGAACTGTCTAAGATATATACAAATAAAAATTTGCTGTATTGAACCATGGAAAATAAGTGCAAAGAGCTAAAATTTGGGAATAGACTCAGTTTAAAAGAAGTGCAGCATTGACACCCATCTCAAAAAGTGCCACTGCTTTCTGAAAGGTACTAAAGACTTGAAATGCCCTTTCAAATTATAAGAGGAGCATTTAAGAAGCACTCCACACCATTAGGTTCTGACCTTATGCCTTTAAGAACGTGTCAAAAGCCTACTGCAGTGGGACTGTGAATAGCAGGGCTTTTTATTTCTGCTTCTTTCACCCCACACTCAAGGAATCTCAGATCACACGCAGGGGCATGTATCACAAAATTATCCCTTAAATAAAGGGATGGGTCCTCAGTGTCTAGCCTTCCAGACATTGGTAAGTCCAGATGCTGTAGAATTTTGATGATATTCATATATCATTTGCAGAACTTTAGATTATGTGTTATTCTAGCAAAAAGAGGAAAAATGAATGGAGGAGTAGGAAAGATAAATGAGCCAAGGTCATGAAGTAGCTTATACTAAGTCAGAGGACTGAGTGATAGGAAAAAAATTTGGATTGGAAAAGGGAATATGAACATGAAGCTAAAAGTAATTCATTAGATTAGGAAGTGTTTGTAGAACACATGGGCACTACTGTGATACTGATATTACAAGCAGAGCAGAAGATATAAATAAATACTACCTGCAACAATGAGGTCTAAAGATGATTTTGTGGAGACACCTTCATCCTTATGGCACACTCTATGCTTTTCTAGGGGAAAATTCTGATCTACAAACTCTGCCATTGCACACTTAAGTGGTGAGGGTGCAGATTAATTTGATCCTTTGTGTTTTCCTTTCTATGAGAAGAAAATATGTTAGTTCTGAAAACTGTTTAAAACCAGTGCTTCAATTGCTTAATCAGAAAAGCTTTTCCTCTGATGAACTAGTTGTCAGAAGCAGTACTTCAAAACGGTCAATAGAAAAATGGAGCTAATGCTTTTGTAGTAATGTTAATCCTTGGCTCCAACATTATGTCCCTACGGTAAAAGGGCTTGCTTCTAATAATAGTGTGCAACCCCCACAGTAGACCTGAGGCATTAGGGAAGATTAGAATTGCATGCTGGAGCTCTTATTAGATGATGTGCTGCTGCTGTCTGTATCACCACCCTATGGTAGCTATTCAAAAGGTACAGCTTTATCATTAAAAAGGCATGTACTATTAGGCATAATACAGAAATATTATAGAATTCTGCATGTTTGTGGCACCAATACTTGTCTCCTGGAGCACTGAAAAAATACAACACTCCCAAGAAGAAAAAACTGTGTGTCTGGACAGGATTCTGCTGGGCTTTTCCTAGGAGTGATTAACTTTCTTCTCCAAGTCTGAGCATTCTAAAACTCCCAGTGATGACAGCTCGGGTATTTGGACTGGTGATCAGTGGTGGAGGCAGCTCTAACTCTACCTGCTGTTCTTCTCTGCTTGTGTTAACACCACGATCTTGAAAGCAAATGGAGAATACTTCTACTCTGGCACCACTGCACAACTGTAGAGAAGGCAGAGGGGGGAGGTGACAGTTCTTGTTTGTCCTTACAACTTGAGATCCTTCTCAGGATCTTATACTGAAAATATTGAGCACAGTAGGTTTTATTCTAAAGAAGCAAAATTATTGCTTCCGAAGATTCATAATTAAATCCAAAGAAAGTTCCCCTTCTGTTTACACCCTCAGCTAGAAGCAATGTTAAATTAGCTTTATCATTTTTATTGTGTTGTGGCCTGCCCAAAAGCCTGTGTCACAAGCCAGCACCCCACTGTGCTAGGCATCATATAATGAACAAAAAGACTGCCTTGGGGCCAAAGAACATTTCATCTGAACATTGTAGTTCAGAGCAAAGGAAACAGGAGCCAAATGTAAAGCTCAGCTATAATGGTGAGAACTATCTCAGCTACTTCCCATGCCCCTTCTGTATGTCTTGTTTTATCTGTCTTCTAGCTTTCAGCTTTGTCGTGCACCTTTTCATTTCACGGAAGAGTCACAGTGATTTGAAGAAATGTGAATGCAAGCAGAAAAAAAATACTTGAAAATGCCTGGGTTTGTCACATTTAATTTTTTTCAAATGAACCGCAAGATTAAAAATAAAGCACAGAGGAAGAAAAAGGTCACCACCAAAAAGGTCTTTTCCACATATCTGGCAACAATTAGTAAGTTAGGTTAAAGTAATTAGGAGTTGCCATGATGCTCATCTACTCATTTTTCTTTGACTACGCAAGCTCTAGAACTCTGCACCACTGCTCTGAAAGATGTTTGTATGCTTACACAATATCTGACATCAGTGAAACCAGCACGAAAGAATTGAAGTGGACCTGGAACTACACTGACTGAATATTTCACAGTCAAGAGCAGACAGTGGACTATGAAGAGGACAGCACTTCGTAAGTAGGCCGCTTGCACTCTGCAGCCTTCAGCAGGAATTCTGTGTCTCTAAAACTTAGCTATGAACAAGGACAATGAAGAGAATGGAACGTATTTACCCATATTGCCAAACTGTATATTTTTAAGGCAGTCATGAGATTTATGTATTCTCTTAAATGTAATCTGTGGTGAACCCATAATGTTAGAACTGCACAACACTTGAATAATATATTCAGTGTTCAAGTTTGGGGCAAGAGAATTAGGAATTTTTTTCTTGTTTTTATTTGTTTGGTTTTAAAATGCATACATAATAATCACTGGATAGGCCACTATCCCTAATTCGCTGAGTAAGAAACACACAATGTGAATGAAACCCTCATAACCAGGCCTAGGAGTGAACTATGGCTATCTGCCACCAGGATCTGTCATCTGCTAGTTCTGCTTCTTCCTCGGATTTCCAAAGGATGCTCTGCCTACTCCCTGTTAACCTGACCTCTAATGCTGCAGTTTAGGGAACCAAACTGACAGAAATCAAGCCCAAATCTAAAGGACAGCTGGCAGAAAGGGAGGAGTATGAATGCACATGAGATTTGCAGGTAAACCTGTGCTTACACAACCTCAGGGAACAGTATGAGCTGGCCTGCTCGCAGTAGAACTGGGAGGAGAAGGGGACCATGAACCAGGACAACACAGAGCTGGTGAGCAGAGAAACAGCTCTTGTCAAGAGTCTGTTGATCATCAGGTAAAAACAAGCTAACAGGTCAGGTTTGAGGTCCAGCCAGGAAATGGAGATAGAGGTACAGAGACAGGAAAGGGGTTGGGCACTCCCATGGCATCACTGGAGCAGAAATTGATAGCCTTGGGCTGGGCTGAAATCCTGGGCCATGAGCACAGTTGAGGGGAGCCCTGGGGAGGCAGGCAGGGAAGTCGGGCTTGGTAATGCCCTGATATGTAGGAGCAGTGAATGTTTCTTTTCAAACTTGAGTTTTGGAAAAGTTACAGCTCAGAAATATTTCACAGCAGAAGAACAAGGAAAAAAAGAAAAAAGAAAGAAAGAGCAAATTATGTGATCTTTCATGAGACAGTATATTTTTCTATTGTTTTTTGTTTTGTTTTGTTTTGTTTTTTAAATCTCGACCTCCTTAATTCATTTGTTGACTTTGAATAATCACTTGTATCTTGATTTGAAAGACAGCATCCTCAAATATTGATACTGTATCCCCCCTTAGGCATCTACACTTTCTTCTTAAGTATTTCACGTACAGATCCGGCTGCATTAGTGATTTGCTTGAGCCCATGCTTTCCTTCCTCTCATACATTTTTTTTAAAGCTATTTACAACATATGATTGCATCACAAAATCAGGATTTGGACTATCTAGGGAATATAGGACCATTTTGCTACACAAAACAAAAAAAAAGATGTGGACAGGCTGGAGAAGGGCCATAAAGATGATAGAAGGACTGGGAAACATGCCGTATGAGGAAAGGCTGAGACAGCTGGGCTTGTTCAGCCTTGAGAAAAGAAGGCTTATGGGAGACCTTATTATAATTTAAATTATATGTATTTCCAGTTCTCATAAAAGAGCTTAAAAACATGAGGAGGTGAAAATTCAGAAAATTAAGACGAATAATTAAGAAAACACAAAATAAAAAAACAAGCAAGAAAATAAAATATTTTTACTTTTCAAATTTATAAGCAGTCATGAGCTTTTGTGACTGATACATAGTGTAAGGAAAAAAATCCTTTCTTCCATTAGAGCAATTTTGAGGAGTTTTCTTGACTGAAACAAGCTCCATTGATGAATCTCTAAAAAAAAGCCTGTTGCCTCTGAAGGCGTGGCGACCTGGTTCAGGAACGGCACGGGACCCCACCTTGGGCCTCGCGGGCCATAGGCTCACAGACACCAATGTGGTGGACAGCAAATGGCGTTTATTTAAGAGCAGCACAGCATTATATAGTAGGGGTTTACAACGTCACTTCCGTCTGCTTACGTCATAAGCTAAACACTATTGGCTGTCTGCGAGGCTAACACACTATTGGCTCTCAGGGAGAGGAGCCCTATCTTTCCGTACAGCGTGACATCTTCTGATCGCCAAGCCCTAGCTACCCACATGTTCCCCCTCCCTATGCTTAACCAAATAAGTTAAAAACTCAAACAGGAAGTATGAAATGTTAAAGCTTAAAAGTCAAATGTTTAAAAAAGGTGTATGTTAGGAGCTTGCGATAGCAAACTTAAGGTATAGTATGGTTAACCCTCTTAACAAACTTAACAAATATACATAACAAATTTAAGGCACACTATGAGGTACTATAAGGCACATTATAAGGCACACTAGACAAGTACATTCTTAAAGTAGTTGTTGGTGTTCTACAAACATGATGTTAATTTTCTCTAACCAGCTCTTAACAAATGACACGAGTCTATTTAATATACAGGGTCCGAAGATCAACGTTAGCATGATCATTGCGATCTGCCCTATCAAGGTAGAGATCGGGGGGGGGTTAACCACGATGAATGGGTAAACCATGATTCAAACCACCCCTGTTGGTCTTCCCTGTCTTTTTTTCTTTGAGCCAATCTCTCTCTCAATTTAGCCATCGAATCTCTGACCACTCCGGTGTGATCGGCCTAAAAGCAACATTCCTCTTTTAAGGCGGCACAAAGGCCCTCTTGTTGCATGAAGAGGAGGTCTAATCCCCGTCTCTTTTGCAAAACAACTTCTGAAAGCGAGAAGAGAGATCGCTCTAGAAAGGTCATAGATTTTTCAATTTTTTGCAGGTCCTCATCGATGGCGGCCTGTAGTTGAGATAGGCCTCGTTGCTGGGTCACAAAGGAAGTTACTCCTGTAGCTGTGCCAGCTATTCCCAAGCCAAGCAGTGTCGCTATTGTTACCACTGTCAATACTTCTCTTTTCTGAAGTCTATTGTTAATTCCTCCCCAATGATAGTACATCTCTTCTTCTGGATGGTATAGGACCCTGGGAACAATCAAAATTTGCACACAAAAGTCAGGGGAGTTATTAAAAAGTTTAAGGGATACACAGGGGGTTGCACCCAATTGATGGCAAATCTACATTCCGGATGCGGATGGGATCACCCATTTATAGGTCGTACTAATCGCAACGGTATTTGCACAAGCAGCGCTGTCCCAATTTATTAATGTGGTATTACCAAAACATACGCCCTGGCCTCTGACTTGATTCAGAGTGATTCCTCTCCGTGGTGTGTCCCACCTGCACCGGGCCGGACTGCTGTCTGATGAATAGCTAAAAGCAGCATTGAAGGCAATGCCTTCATAAAAGGGGGGATACACATCATAACATAACCAACAAGAACTTGTGAGATTCGGGTTTGACTGATTCAACGACCAGAAGGTAGCATCTAACACATTGAAAAAGGGCTGTCGAGCAAATAGTGGGGGTGAGCATTGCTGGGTCTGTACCCATTAGCCGCTGCAGGGTAGAACCATGTAGCAGATGATCCGCCCCGGCTACTTGGGCCAGCTGCCTCGCACAGTTGTCCTCCCATTCTTGTCTAAAAACAATCATCCCTGCCCCATCAAAAATCAGTCTACAAGTTTGTTTTATATGGAGCGGGAGCATGTCGTCTCCCCCAAACATACCATCTATAAGGGTGGAGACCATGGCAGAATTATGCCCTTTGTCTGCGATTGCTTTAACAATCGCTTGTACATCCTTAGGGTTTATTGGCAAGTAGACCCTCTGCCCCCCGTGTGTCACCTGAACCAGAAACGCTAGTGCAGTCAGTGGGGCCTGACCGGCACACGCCATCTGTATTTTCTTCCAGTCCATGAGAGGGAGTTGTTCCCCTCGTGGCTCTTCTTTAATTTGATGGGGATATTGTGGCTTTTGGTTTTGTGTACCCCTGTTTCCTCCTTCTCTGAGTCCGAGTCGGTTGCGAGCCACTCCTCCCAGCTAGCGTCTGGCCCGGAGTCAGAACCCGACTGGCTGGTTACTTCCGGGTTCCGGTACCTTTCTGACGAGCTCTGGCCCCAGTCGCCTTGCGGGTGGGCCGGCTCTGGTCCCATCCACAGGGGCTCCGGGCCCGCCCACATCCCTTGCAGGTGGGCCATTCCCCCGTTGGACTCCGGCCCCGCCCACCTCCCTTGCGGGCGGGCCGTCCCTCCCCTTGTAGCTCGTCCCGCCTTCTGCGCTGCGGGGTGCGTGCCCTGCACGGGCATGTTTTCAAATGGACGTTCTGAGTGGTTCTCTGCTCCTCGCTCATGTTCTTTTCCCCTTGTGTATCGCCCCTATTGCCCTTCTTCTTCTTATTCTCCTCCTCCTCCCTTTCGCGCACGGCCGTTAGTTCCCGCGCTTCCTCCCTGTTCCCGGCGGGGGCATCCTCTCCCCGCCCTCTCCCTTTGTGGTAGGTGCCATTTTGGGGCGCATAGGGCGGTGGTCTAGCCCAAACGGCTTCGGACTCCGCTTTCCCAGCGGCGCCCCTGGCCGCCTCGGCTAGCCCACCCCAGAAGGATGTTGCTTGTTTCTGTCCCTCCGCAAGTGGGTCGCCTTCTTGTAGATCTGTAGGCTCAGCAGAATCATCACCGGCTGGGGGGTGCAAAGTCTGCGTGGTTGCCCCAACTCCCAGTTTCGGGGTGGCAAACAAACAGTCCCTTGCCGCCTTCCAGGTCTCCTGCTCCCAAAAGGCCTTCTGCAAGGCCTGTACGACTTTCCCCCATGACTTAAGGTTTTTCCCACAACCCAAAGACATAGTCTCCTCAGCTAGTGCCTTAGTGCACTTATCCCACACCGTAGGGTGGAGAATATCTACTGGCTGGTCAATGACCCCTATTTGCAAATGCCTCGCGACTGCGAGAGTAAAATCTTTAGGTTTACAATCAATACCCCACTGCTTATGTAATTGCGATATGACCTTCACTAGGGCTTCCATCCTCCTTGTTGGTCCAGGACGCGTCCTCCCTGCCGGGCTGGTCCTGCCGCTCCAGCCGCCATTCACCTGTCCAGGTGAGTCCCAATTCCAGGTTGTCCCGCGGTTCTGGGGTACCCGGCTGGTACGAGCTTCCCTCGATTCCGGGGGTCCCGGGTTTCGGCACCACTTGTTGCCTCTGAAGGCATGGCGACCTGGTTCAGGAACGGCACGGGACCCCACCTTGGGCCTCGCGGGCCATCGGCTCACAGACACCAATGTGGTGGACGGCAAATGGTGTTTATTTAAGAGCAGCACAGCATTATATAGTAGGGGTTTACAACGTCACTTCCGTCTGCTTACGTCGTAAGCTAAACACTATTGGCTGTCTGCGAGGCTAACACACTATTGGCTCTCAGGGAGAGGAGCCCTATCTTTCCGTACAGCGTGACATCTTCCGATCGCCAAGCCCTAGCTACCCACAAAGCCCATATTTTGATCACCTGAGACATGGCTTTGAATTTGTTTCTTGTTTCATCCAGTTAAAATCCCTATTCTGCTTGGCATCTAACAATAAATGCATGCACTACGTATTTCTCTTTTTTGCTCCCTATGAACAGGTCTCCTAGACCACACATGATTATATGCTGCCAGAGAAGAAACCATTTTCTTCTCTTTTCAGCAAATAACATGAGGTTAACAGCATCCTACCTTACTGCTTACAGCTTTCTCTTTCTGCTAATAAGCAGAAAGACATAGTCCTCATACAGCAAAGGAGACATGAATTATATACCCTAGAAGGATGAATGTTAATATGAAGTTAATATAAATAGGAAAACAAAATTAAAGTCAGGTTGCTTGAAAAGATCTGTAAGGCCAGTCACTGGAACAGTAATACTTGTAGCAGCAGAGCAATAGCAATGCTGAGCCTGCCATGGCATAGCTATACCATTCCCTTTTAACTTGAACAGTTCATAGCTCATTAAGCTGTGCACTGCTTAATGGGCTTTTCAAGCAGGGAAATCCATGATTAAGAAATATTTGCAGGTTTACGTCTCATGCCCTTAAATTCATGTGCATTGTACAGTTAATCTGTCAGATATAAAATATTATCCTTTTTGCATTATGTACCTCTTTTTCACAATTATTATTTTCAGAAAGAAGTTAGAATATATATATTTCCAAAACTTTTATCCCAGTAATTATTCCCTGGTGGAGGTCCTCTTGCAGCAAGTGGCTGAACTGTGGAATGCTGTTGATAGACTGAAAGATGTCAGGGAAGGTGAGAGGAAGCAGGACTGCTTGCTGCAGGCCCAAACTGTTCAGGGACCTCAAGTGTCCATCATAGCCCATGCAGGAAAGAAGGAAGCCATTAACCCAGGAAGCTGGGGACTAGTAACAACAACAAAAAAAAAAAAACAACAAAAAAAGAAAAAAGAAAAAAAAAAAAAAGAGGAAGAGGATAATTAAAAGCAAGGGGCTTCCTCCTAAATCTCATATCCCCACCCAGAAGAGCTTCGCAGTTCTTCAGGAGACAAACGAGGAAACACACCTTGCAACATGAACAACTGGCTGATGCACCAATAAAGAAGATGACTACTGGCGCTGCCAGGAAAAAGCAGTGAGTCATAGTAGTAGGGGACTCTACTTTGAAAGGAACAGAGGCACCCACCTGTCGACCGGACCAAGTCTCAAAGGAGGTGTCTTGCCTACCAGGGGCTTGGATCAATGATGTTGCAGAGAGGCTGCCTGGCTGCCTGGTGTAGAAAGTCGCAATGACTATTACCCACTTCTAGTTGTCCATGTGGATGCTAGTGATATAGATAGCAGTAGCCCAGAGAACATAAAGAAAGGCTGCAGAGCCCTAGGTGAAGTAGTTAGGAGCTCTGGAGCTCAGATAGTCTTTTCATCAATTTTCCAGGATAAAGGGGAGGACCTTAAAATGTCTAGGCAGATTTGGCAGGTTAATAAATGGTTAGAAGGGTGGTGGTATAGTCAGGGGTTTCAGTATCTAGAACATAGGACATGATTTGGGAGATGAGGTCTACTGGGGGCTGGTGGAAGGGGAAGATCGGTTTTGGCAGGAGGCTTGCCAGGCTGGTCAAGAAAGCTTTAAACTGGCTGTGCTCAGGGAAGGTGGCATCATTCCATCCCGACACACCCAGTCAGTTGCCAGCACCTAGAATAAATGCTTGAAGGAATGTAGAGATATTCCAGCCGCTCCAGTCAATGAGCCGGCTTCATTTGGAGCTCGGCTCAGATGCCTCTATACAAACGCCAGTAGTATGGGGAAGAAACAAGAGGAATTAGAGATGTGTGCACGTCTAGGGGGATATGATATAATAGGCATCACAGAAACATGGTGGGATGGCCCCTGTGACTGGAGTGTTAGAATGGAAGGTGACAGGCTCTTTAGAAAAGACAAGCCCGGCAGACGGGGAGGGGGAGTTGCCATTTATGTTAGGGATAGGCTGGAGAGTATGGAATTCTGTCTGGGGACAGGTGAGCAGACAGTAGAGAATTTGTGGGTCAGAGTCAAAGTGAGAAAAGCAACGGGAGACATTATTGTGGGGATCTGTTATAGACTGTGTGATCAAGAGGACTCTCTGGATGAAGCACTCTAGAGACAGAGAGGAACAGCCTCACACTCACAGGCCCTTGTTCTCATGGGGGACTTCAACCACCTGGATATCTGTTGGAGAGACGGTACAGCCCGGCTCAAGCAATCCAGGAGGTTCCTTGATTGTGTGGAAGACAACTTCCTTCTGCAAGTAATAGAGGA
>WYDI02030801.1:0-30855 GCA_009867235.2 Psittacus erithacus
CCGCAGCCCTCGGCCGCTGGGGCCGGGCGGCGGCGCGCGCGGCAAACGCGGGGGGTGATAGTAGACGCCGGGGGGGGGGGGGGCCGCGGTGGCCGTGACGCCGGGGGGGGAGTCGCCGCTGCCGAGAGGAGCTCGGTGGGCACGGGCGGGCGCGCCGCAGTGGCCGGTGTCTGCCCCGCTCCGCGCCCGCAACTTCCCGCAACAAAGTTGGGGAGCGGCGAACCGGCCCGGCGGCGATGTGGCACTCCGCGGGGGCCCCGCGCTAGTGGCCTCTCGCGCCGCCGGTGCGCGGGTTGGGGTAACCCTCGCTCCCTCCTCCACTCCACTTCCCCTCCAGCCCGCCTGACCTCCGCGGCCGCCCGCGGGTATGCGGGGACGGCGCTAAGTGGTCCGCCATGGAAGGGCCGAGCGGGTCCAGCTTCGGGATAGACACGATCCTGTCGGGCGGCAGCACCGGCAGCCCCGGAGTCATGAACGGAGACTTCCGCCCCCACGGCGACGGCCGGCCGGCGGATTTCAGGAGCCAGGCCACGCCGTCCCCCTGCTCGGAGATCGACACGGTGGGGACGGCGCCCTCGTCGCCCATCTCGGTGAGCATGGACCACCCAGAGCCGCACCTGGGGGTGGCGGAGAGCCTCCCGCCGCCACCGCACCACCTCCACCTCGGCCCGCACCCGCCGCCGCCGCCGAGTTTGCAGCCGTCTCCCCCACAACCGCCGCCGCCCCAGTTGGGCTCGGCCAGCTCCGGCCCCAGGACTTCCACCTCTTCTTTTTTAATTAAGGACATTTTGGGCGACAGCAAACCGCTGGCTGCGTGCGCACCTTACAGTACCAGCGTCCCCTCTCCCCATCACACCCCCAAGCAGGAGGGCAGCGCGGCCCCGGAGAGCTTCAGGCCCAAACTCGAACAGGAAGACGGCAAAGCCAAGCTCGACAAGCGCGATGACACGCAGGGCGACATCAAATGCCACGGTGAGTACGGCCCGGCCCCGAAATGCACCGCCTCGGCCGCCCTTAAAACAGGGTCAGCGGCTTTCGGCCGTATCGGTGAAACGAAAATCGGGGGGAAATGAGCGGTGGGAGAGCTCTCTCCACCTGGGCTGGTCGGTATCCTCGCTACCACGGGTTTGAGATCGGTAGGAAATGAAATCGCGCTTTTTTTCCCACCCCTCTTCTCTCTGTAGGCCTTTCCTCTCTTTTTTCATTTAACGTCCCTGTTTTTAGGGAAATAGCCAGAGCAGTGGAAACCAGAATATTTATTTTTAATGCAAACGAGCGTAAATGATTCTCCGGCTTTCTAAGAACCGGCGACTCAGCTGCGCTTACTGCCTTCAGCCTTTTCACTTTTGCTCATTCGATCTAAAATTATAATATGGGAAAAAAAATCTCACTTCCCCAAGAGCAAATGAAAGAAAAAAAATCTTTTAATTAAAAATAAAAGAATTAGAACACAGTCGGCCCGCGATGGGTAAGGGAAGGTTGGAGGGCTTTGTGCATTTTGCAAAACACCTGGGTTTTCCCAGCGCCGGGATGCAGGGTTTGATTTCTCCATCTTTTATTCCTTTTTCTAATTATGGGTTTCGTGCTGATGGGGAAGCCCCTGCCGTGCGGGGTTCGTAAATGGAAATAGCGATGTGTGCACGGGGAAAGGAAAAGAAAGGAAGGAAAAGAGTGAGTAAAGGCCAGGAGGGAGACGGCTGTTTCCCCGCGGAGCTGCCCTCCTCGCAGGCAACTTGGGTCAGCGACAGTGGACGGGACACATTTCTCTCATTTTGTCCCACTGAGATATTTTTGCCACGCTGAAGAGCAGCGAGACGCCCGGGCGCGCTCCTCATTTTGCTCTTTCAGCACTAGCATAAGAGTGCCCAAAACAGATGTACAGTCTGGTCTGGCCATTTTTGTGTGCACCAACCTCCCCAGTGGGTCAATTAGGCAGATTATTGTTCTTCCTGCGGGGAAGATCAAGGAGCGCCACAAACCCGGGCCCGAAAGGAGCCGGATTGACATATCGATTTCCTGGTATTTCGGGCCGGGGGAAGAGGGCGAGAAAATAACGAAAGCGGTGCAGTTGGCGAGCGGAGAGAGGAAATCCCGCCGTTCCTTGGAGGGGCTTGCCGCCGCTTCCCCCCTCACCATACCGTATTTGACCATTCCCCTCCATGTCCCGGAGGAGCCCTCAGGGATGAGGGCGGTGGGGCCCGCTAACCACGGCGGGGCGGGGGGCCTAGCCGGTGTCCCGCCGGCCCTCACCGCTCCTCGGATCGCTCGCAGGGACAAAGGAGGAGGGCGATCGGGAGATCAGCAGCAGCCGGGACAGCCCTCCGGTGCGGGCCAAGAAGCCGCGGAAGGCGCGGACCGCTTTCTCCGACCACCAGCTCAACCAGCTGGAGCGCAGCTTCGAGCGTCAGAAATACCTGAGCGTGCAGGACCGCATGGACCTGGCCGCCGCCCTCAACCTCACCGACACGCAGGTGAAAACCTGGTACCAGAACCGGAGGTAAGGCGGGCCCCGGCGGAGCGCAGCCCGGGGTATTCCCGAAGAGCCGTTGTGGGGCCGCCCCTGCTCACGCGAGGGATGCGGGAAGAGCCGGGCGGCTGCCCCGCGCCCTACCCGGCGGCGGGCTGGGGGGTCCGGCCTCTGTCACTGCTGCCGTAATTTTCTGTCTCATTACATACGGTTGCAGCCACCCTAATTCTGTCGCAAGCCATTAGTGTCAGCGCGATGCGATCTTACCGTGTGTTGTGCTTATTAATTTGGCCGAAGTCGCCGTGTGCATGTGGCGAGGGGTGCGGGGGGTGGGAGTCGGGCACGGCCGGGGGATCGCGCCGTGTGCGGGCCCGCGGGGCCTGTGCGCCCCGCCGGAGGCCCGGTGGTGAGGGGCCGTACCAGGATGAGGAGGTAAGGGGAGGGGGCTCGCCGTTCGTGGAACCCCGCGGACCTTGGCCGGATGCCCCGTGCGGCGCCCGCCCAGCAGCTGGCTCTTGTTCCCTCCGGCAGGACGAAGTGGAAAAGGCAGACGGCGGTGGGCCTGGAGTTGCTGGCCGAGGCTGGGAACTACTCGGCCCTGCAGAGGATGTTCCCCTCGCCCTATTTCTACCACCCCAGCCTGCTGGGCAGCATGGACAGCACGACGGCGGCCGCGGCAGCCGCGGCCATGTACAGCAGCATGTACCGGACTCCCCCCGCGCCGCACCCCCAGCTCCAGCGGCCGCTGGTGCCGCGAGTGCTGATCCACGGGCTGGGGCCCGGCGGACAGCCGGCTCTCAACCCTCTGGCTAACCCCATGCCCGGCACCCCGCACCCCCGGTGAAGCGGCACCGCAGTCCCCGCAACAAGCTCTTCCCCTCCCCGTCCCCAAACAAGCCCCAGCACCGCAGAGGAGGAAGCGAGGGGAAGCCGAGGGGCAGGAGCTTCTGCAGGCAGCCCTTGGCCACCGAGGGAGGCGATCAGTCAGAGCCAGGGACTCTTGAACCGTGAACCCAGAGCCGAGCCCGTAAGTGAAACGACCACACGCGGGGAAAGGCGGGCAAAGCTGCGGGGCTACCCGCCGACCACGGCTCCTGCGGAGCAGCACTTGGAGCTCGGAGAGAGAGAGGGACAGAGGGGGAGGAGGAGGAAGAGGAAAGGGAGAGGGAGCCCGAGCCCGCCGGAGAGACTAAACGGCTGCGGAGGACGGAGAGAATGAGAGCGCCTCGACCCCCGCCCGGCGGCGAAGACCGGGGGAACGGAGAACTTTGCACTGATTTTTCTCATGACCTTTTACTTTTCTTTCTTTCTTTCTTTTTTTTTTTTTTAATTGAAAAGTGGCATGCTCCCTAATGCGAACAGAATTGTACAGACCGAGTGCTGAGTGCTATATCATATTTATTATATGTCGTCCAAAAAAAAAAAAAGAGGAAAAAAAAATCACTTCTATACGTTAGTTTAAAACGAACGGACGTGATTCTCCCCTCTCCCTTTTCATGTCTTTTTTGATTCTGTAAAATAAATGCTTAGATGACAAAAGTTCAGATTTTTTTTTGTTTGTTTTGACAAAAAAAACCCGAAAAAAACCGGAAAAAAATTAAATAAACTTTATCTTTTTTTAACAAACGTGGAAATTCAAGGTAGCTAATTTTCCCCGTGACGAGAACGCAAGAAGTTCGGAGTAGAAAAGGCAAATGCCACTTTTTCAATTTTTTCACCCTAGTCTCCTTGTTTCACAGCCGGCGCTGTATTTTAAAATGTGTATTTTAAAGGGAAAGAAATCCCCAAGCAAGTGTTTTGCCCTTCGCCGTTATTTTAAACACCTGGGCAGGGCTGCGGGGGGTTTATAGGGAAGAGGCTGGCTCTGGTCGCTTTCCCGGCCCCTCGGGGAGGGCGCGGAGGGATTGTATCTGCCTGGGGAACGCGATCTCACCCCGACAGCCGTCTCTATACCGAGCTGGGAAGGGGAATTAAGCGCCGGCGGTCGGGGTGAGTAACGAGGGAGGGCGAGCGGACGGGCAGAGGGATCCTGGCGGACACGGCGTCCTCAGAGACCCGCCGGCGTTTGATCTTTGTTGCTGCTCCCTTTCCCCTGGCAAGCAGGTTCCCTCCCCAGCGCCTCGCTTCCCCACGCCAGGTCCCGCGGGACGAAGGGGGGGGGCGGGTCGGGGCTGGGGGCTGTGACCCTCCGCCGGGCTCCCGGGACGGCTCTGGCCCCAGTCTTTGGAGGGAAACATCCCCCTGCGAAATTAGAAAGTTATACAGCAATTACCTATAAAACATTCATAAAGTCCCATATTATCCCCTCCTCTGAGGGTTTGCTTTTTTTTCCCCTTCCCTTTTTTCTCTCTGTTTTTGCTCGTGGGTCCCCTTTCATTTGAGATAGAAGGGAAAAAAAAAAAAAGATAGACGCCTCCGGGCACGTTTATTTGGGCTTTGCTAATTAGCGAGGGGCTTGCTGATTTCTCTGCTAATAAATTCGCGTTAAAACCATATTGACCTCTGCCTTGATATAACAAAAGGGGAGCAGGTCGGGAACGCCCACCTCGTTTTCTCTGCTCGTGGTTGTTGCCGCTGCTGATTTCCCCGGCGCCTCCTCCGTGGCCCTCAAATTACCCCCGGAGAGAAGGAGCTGGGAGAGGGACCCCGAGTGGCCAGAGCATCCCGTCCCCTTCACCGCTGAGGTGTTCCCGGAAAACGCATTTTATCTAGGCTGGGAAGGAGGTAGGAAATTTAGGCTCTGTTTAGGGCCCTTTCCCGGGTCTAAATAGGCTGCTCTCTCCCAGAAAGATGCGATCCAGCTGGAAAAGCTCGTCGCGGCTCGTTGCTCTTCTCCGTGGCTGAATCAAGGCTCCGTTTTGACTGTACAAACTCCTTGAAAAGTAGTGAGAATAAGGAAGGAAAGTTCATACAAAATAGATGTGTGTCCCCCAATTCCAGCCTTCGTAGTAGGGCAGGCCTGGAGCAGCGGGGTGCCCGCCTGGACAGGGGAGGGAGCTCCCGGCGCTGCGGGCAGGAGCAGGGAGCGCGGCCGTTATGGGAGTCATGTCGAACGGTGTCTAAAGCAGGGTCTGTAGGGAGAGAGGGGAGAGGAATAGCGACTTTCCCTGAAACTACGTCCGGATGCAACCGGAGAGCGTGGGAGGAGGTTTGGAGCAGAAATTGCTCCCCTTTCGGAAAGCAGGGCTGGAAATATAAGCGCTCCATTTGTCCCACTCCCGGCGAGCTGCGGCCGGACAAAGAGCCTGGCGACGGTTCGGACTACCTGGAGCCGCCTCTCCGCCGGCGCAGGACTGGGCTTCAGAGGTGGTTAGGAGCCGTTGGCAGCTGTACCTCCCCATCTGCCCCACTTGGGTGTTGTTCCCTTTCCTCCACAGACAGATGCTTTCTCTGTGGTCACCCCCAGACTTGGTGCCCAGCTGCTGAATTCCTTCAGTCCCGGTCTCCATACTCCGCCCTCGCCCAAACCAGGACCTGCTCTCTGCCCTGGAAGTGGATGCGAACAAATAAACGCATCTGCTGCCAGATGAATGGGGCTGTCGTTGCCTTAAACTGCGGAAATAGTGGCGCCCCTTTAAAAGACCTGGTGTTGGTGCTAAGCGTGGAAACAAGCTGTAAGGCTGTAGAGGAGCGGTGTGTAAGCGAGGGGACGCGGTCGCCGGCGGATAGCTGCGAGTGTTTGCCCCCTTCCCGCCAGGAGCAGGGCGGCTGCGGCCCCGGTCCCACCCGACCTCAGCACCACGGACAGCGCCAGGAGGAGCGGGCTAGCCCGGCCCAGCTCTCCGCGGCTCCTGTCGTGCCGGTAACCCGCGTCCCGCCCGCCGGAGCTTCTTGCCTTGCCCCGGGCCGGGGCCGCACAGCGGGGCTCAGGGAAGGCAGCACAGGGACCCTTACCGTCCGGCCGAACTTCGTGGCTTCCTTCCCCGGCCGTCGCATGTGATGGAGACTGAGGTGCCTCAGGCAGACTTCCGCCTCCGAAGCACCTCCTGACTCGTCTCTCCACCGCCCCGGAGAAAACCCTTATGTTGGGCCAGCCCTGGGCTGTTAGGGGCCCGGCTCTTCGGCCCTGAGAAGGGAGCTGCTTTCCCAGGGCTTTGTCCCGGATGTCTGAACGTTGTTCCAGCCGGCGGGCGGCAAGCGGGACAGGGCTGTTCCACTCCCGCCCTTTTTGCTCCGGACTGATACCAGCGGGACCGAGGTGGTATCCCTGTCCCCCTTTTCC
This sequence comes from Psittacus erithacus, assembly GCA_009867235.2. NCBI lineage: Eukaryota > Metazoa > Chordata > Aves > Psittaciformes > Psittacidae > Psittacus > Psittacus erithacus. The sequence goes on from WYDI02030801.1 coordinate 6,690, forward strand.
CTTTGGTTTGTTTTCTGCTCTGTCGAGGATGTGTTTTGTGGGGGACACGACACGGGAGGCTCTTTGGGGAACTCCTGCTACGCTCAGAGAAGTCTTAGCTGCTCGTTGCAGCCTCCGGCTCCTGGCTGAGCCCTCCCGGAGGCAGAACCGCGGGTAGGCTGCTCCACTGCTCTTGAATAAAGGGCTCTCTTGCGGGATGCAGCAGCAGGATCAAGTTTAATTACTACCCCCTCCCAGGGGATTAGCTTGGCCATCACTAGAGCAGAAAGTGAGAAGGGGGACTTAGCTGGGCACAGGGGTGAGTGAGCATTGCCGTTCCGAGGGTGCTTTGTCCTGGTTCCGTGGTAGCAGCTGAACGCTTCGGAAGTTGAAACCGCATTCCCAGCTGAGCAACCGAGTCCCGTTCGGACGGTGGGAACCAGCAAGCGGTACCGAGTGGAGCTCCCTGCCGTGCAGGTGACCCTGTCTGCGTTTACAAGCGTGTAGCGCCGTATTAGCTCTCCGGCGCTGCTCATAGCCCTACAGCTTTTAGTGTTTCTTGTGCAGGTGGGCTTTTAACTTTTGTTATTTTCTCCCTTTCCAGAGTTTATCCTCCTTCAAATTCACAAGACGCTTCTGTGCGAAAGCACGCTGTAAGTCGCCCTAAGTCCTTATTGCGGCCCACTGAGTGACTCGGCTCCAGCTTCGGGCGCAGACTGGGTGTAGCCAGGCTGAGCTCACCTGTGGAGAGGGTAAACCCTTCCGTAACGTTAGAAATATCCCCAGCTCGGGAGTGGCGGAGGGGAGCGGCGAGTAACCGTTTCAGATTGGAATTACATGGCTTTTTCAGTCACTCTATTCCGTCCTGCTGCTAAGCCCACGTCTCCCGCGGTGACACCACCGGGTTTCTTCCCCAGTAGCCGCTTTAACGAGGAGCCCCGTTTGCGGGGGAAAGGGATCACAGGGAACATGACCCTCGTCCCCTAGCAGGAGAGCCTGCTCTGTTCCAGGGACATGGCAATGACAGCCAATGGAGCAGGAGACCCCCGGGGACCGGCTGGCGCTGCTCCGCGGTGCCCCCGTTTCGCGAAAAAGCCCCTGAAGTCCGTTCCTCCCTTGAACTGCTCCCGCCGTCGAAGGGGCCGTGGGGCAGCGGCACTAGTGCCTGTCTCTGCACGTTTCCAGCCGGAGAGCAGGTCCGGCGGAGCGCCCAGCAAGTTAGAGCTCCGTTTCCATATTCATATGCCCTATTTTTCACAAGCCGCTTCTATTAATGGAAGCGCACAAACTTCGGTCCTCAAAATTAGCAGATTTCAAAGGAACCCAAGTGAGGCGCTTTGCGCCGCCAGCGATGGATGTGGGGTGCGCAGCGATCCTCCGGGCTCCTCCCGCCGCTCCCTACATCCCCTCCCCGCTGCCCCGGGCCGTGCTCGGGGCCCGGCCCTGGGCACGCAAAAGTTGTCCGAGGTTGTCGTGTTCCCTCGTCTTTGGGAGCCATGCAGGGCGCTTTAATTGCCACATTTTCAAACCGAGGTAATGGTGGGGATGTCTCAGTAATTACCTTAATAAGATAACACCTTTCCTTCCCTGAACCTACTCATTATCGCGCTTCTTTTTCAAATTCCGACTACAAAGAGCTATACTTGCAAAAAAAAAGGGGGGGGTGGGGGGGGGGGAGGAGAGAGGGAGAAGAGCTCTGACATTTGTCGGAGGTCTCAGTCCCTGAAAACAAGCGCCTTACATGGATCTTTAGTGTACGAAGAGAGAACTGTACCCGGTTCCAGGAAAGTAGACTAAACATCTGGGGTACCTCTTAATTATTCTTGGTTGGCTTCTTTAGCTTGACCTGTAGGGATGTGAGGGTGTCAAAGTGATGAATTTTAAGATGTTGGGCTGTGAAGACGTGCAGCTGCAAGACTGATGGATTTAGGAAGGGAATGGTAACAAGGTTAGCTGCATGTGAAGTGTGAATTGAGATTTTTGCAAAGAGACTGTGATTGCAGATGGGCATAATGTTGTGCCCTTGCATGAAATCTTGCTATTATTGTATAATGGTCAGACAGAGTGTGAAATGACTTATTACTTTACTTTTATTCTTTAATGAAGTTGGGTAGGGAAGGAGAGCTACCCGGAAATCGATACTGGTGGTGCACAGGAACTGTATGACAGCTGCTGATACCTTAAGTATTTAGTTAGCGTTTTTTTGGTGTGTGTGTGCCCCCAGTTTTCTGCTATTTCAGAATGCAGACAAAACTACAAATAGTGGATCTAGACAGTGAAGAATATGTGTAGAATGAAAGCGTATTTTCTTTGCCATCCTCACTATCTGCAGTATATGTGAAGTAGGTGTTTCTGTGTGGCAGTGCAGTGTATACATCTTCTGTGTAAAATATTAGTCAGAGATGTCTAGATCCAGACTGCGTGCACATGGTTTTGAGATAGTTTTCCGGCTGTTCAGCGTGTGTCTCTCTTCTAGACCTTGATGCAGGCCTGCAGTGATTTGTGGACTGTTACGACCGCATGTACATTCGAGTGACCTTTTCTCCAGGTTGACATGCGTGTGCAAATACCTCTTACTACCTTCAGTACTAAGCACAGGTGTCCATTTGGGTGTTTTCATTCTAAAGACACACAGGGCAACATCTGTCTCTGACTTCTGAACAGCAGTGTGTGGGTACATCCAGACATCTAGGGTGCTTTGCTGACATCTTATCACTTGTTTCACATGCAGTCAGGGTAAAACACCTATTACCAGAATTTGATTCGATTGCACAGCTGCACTGGTCTTTATGAATATGCAGTGAGGAAAATGAACTGGAGCTGCTCCCTCAGGATACTGTCCTAAAAAAGAGGATTCCCTGGGTGGCTAACCTCAGGATGCCACTGCAGAGAACAGCTTGGCAAATCCTGCACATAGTGAGTTTCTCTCAGAGAAAAGCATCTCCCTGTTTGAAAACACAGTGGAAGCACAGCTTCCTGTATGCCTTTCCCTGTGGAAGGATACAGCCCATGGCTCAAAGAGCTTTCTGAGCTGGTATCTCTCCTGCCGTGCCCTCCCCAGACCTTGTCCTCAGAACCAGCGCAGCCCTTTGCTTTGAGCTTGTCTGTGAGGTTTTGCCTTGTATTTTCTGTGGTGTCTGGCATTGTTACATTTTAATCTGAGGTCAGGAAGAAGAAGAAATGTGAAACAAGCTCGGGAATAATTGCATACCTCTTCTGCATTAGCATACAGGGTAATAATGATGGCAGGATTGTGTGAGACAGAACACACCTGAGGCCTCATCCTTGCAATAGTGTTTCAGATTTCCTTTTCATATTCTTGCCTCAACATCTAAACAAGTACAAATGGGTTTTAGGCTTGAACCCTCTTTCTGTTAAGTAACACTCTCTTGTAGGGTTGTCTCCCTCCTCTGGGAAATGAAAAGGCCCCTGTGATACACACAGGTTTCTTTAAAGCAGGATACTGACCTGATGCAACGCTGCCTATAGAAGTGGCAAAAACGCGCTGATGGGCACAAGAGATCCTGCTTGACACAAAAGGCCATGGAGTAGCTCCCTGTCAGATTTACAGCCTGACAGACTAGCAGGCATGTTGTAGCTTTAAATAGTTTGCATTGTGTGAAGAAATAACAAGTATTCCTGAAAGTTTTAAGGGCTGCCTGGTAAAAGTGATAATTCAGTTCTTAAGTGCATAGAAACATGGGGTGACATGACAAGCACCCCACTACCGCAGCACTGTGAAAGAAATGGGCAGTTTCTCTCAAACTGGTGCTTTAAAGCAGGACAGAGTAATGTGGAAAATGAAGGCTGTCAAAAAGGCCTGTTTCAGGGATTTACCACTAGTAATTTGGCTGGTTCCTCTGGGTTTAAGTACCATCACTGTCCCTGTATTCAAACTATGTAGTCTTTCTGCTTTAGAAGTTGTGAAATAAGCATGGAGTGGTTTATGGAGGAAAAAAACCAGCAAAACATGTATCTGCAGTGGAGTCCCAGTACAGGCACTAACAGCTTCAACCCCTATTACTTCACATAAGCTTAATAGATCAGCAAGATTTTCTGCCTAAAACAGAGGGATGCAAGGTAAGCACGCTGGCAACTTCTTATTTATTTCACTCCTTAGCAGTCTGATTTCTTCTTCCTTTCCCCCCTTTCTCCTTTCCCTTTTTCTCTTCCCTTCTCTTCCCACCTCACTCTGTTTGATAAGCACTTGGCAACATGCTCTGGGAAGACTGCTCACCTTCCCTGGTGGCTGGTGGTGGCCATAGGCAGCCCACCTTAACCAGCATGTTGGTGTGTGGCATGTGCAGTGCAGCACCACAGAGAAGTGAATGCTGCAAAGCTGTGCCTCTTCCATGGAGACTAAGCTCATTACAGTACAGTATTCTAAAACACGCTTAACCTCCCCAGTCTTGGGTGTTGTATCCCAAACCTACTGCAGAGCATGGACACCCTAATTAGCACTTACAATGCACTGTTGACATTTCTCTGGGACAGCCCAATAGGAATAATTAGATGTGATATCTAACACAAAGTCATTTTTTTTTTCCCAGCAGAGGGTACACTACAAAATGAAAGCAACATCTACTGCAACAGCACTTGGCCAGATTTGGCTCTTACTTATAGCGTTATATCTGCGGTGTAACTCAGCTGGCTTGGAAACTTAAGATCTCCTGTTTGCAATGTCTGCTGGTGACTGATGAGGCTGGTCTCACCATAGCTCCAAACCCTCATCCTGGAGAAAGCTAAGAAGGCTGGGTTAAGGGCTGGGCAGAGCATTACTGACCGAACACCATTCTCTTGCAGATTAGCAGTGGTAGGGTTGTGTTATCATATACGTCACACCAGGAAGCCAAAAACCCTATGGAAAAACACGTGGCAGTAAATAGGAAAGAGCTCTCTGCTGCAATGCAGCAGGCTGTCCTCTGACACTGCTGATTACAGCAATGTATGGAAATTTAAGTGTATGTCTTGAGTATTCCTACTTGGTTTTGTTACCATTTCTTGCCTACCTTTGTGCATTGCAAACTGGAACTTGGAAAGAAGTTGGCTGAGTGAAGAGGATATAAAAATGATAATTTTTCATGTAATAGAGATCACTTAGAGATTTCCTTTGTAGTTCATAACATTTCCATTCCAAAATGCTTGGAGAACTGAAGCACACAAATAGAGAAAATCTGCAAAGTGTTGTCAGGTATTATTTATGTATTATTATTTTTGTTGGAAAAGACATGTAAATATAAAGAATTAGAAAATGGAGCTACTAAACTAAATTATAATGGAACCCACAATGAATCTAACATGAGAATAAAAGTATAATGAGAACACATATTCTTCAGCATAAATACAAATCCTGTCTGTATGCTAAAGCCCTATTAATTGGATACTTACTACAGGAATAAATCTTTAACTGTGTAAAAAAAATCTTTCTGCTCTGTGATGAAATATAAATATCACCAGATTTATTAAAGAAAAAATTCTGCTAAATGACTGCTTCTCTTACATACTAATTTATGCTTATCCTACACCTGAAAGAACTCACCCTGATGTGACTATCAGCTAAATGAAGGAAGCTGTAAAAGGAAAAGGTTTAATGTGCATTATGAGAAGTTTCTTATATCAGGCATGGCAGGTTTCAATGAAGTTTCATATTATAAAACAGAGAAAAGGTGATGGTCTCTTAAGAGACATAATACTTATCCCATGAGTGATATAATAGTTCATAATTCACCAGAGAATAAGGCTCAAGTGAGTCATATATATTTTATGGCACAATTGGGATTAATACCGTACTTCAGAGAGGCATGCATAACCCACCCTATTTATATGGAGAGATGGTTGAAAATTCACCCTTTTCCAGCACCTTCGTCTCTTACCCTTTGGCATCAACCTACAAGAAAATGACATGAAAAAAATGAGTGTGGACGTTGGGTGAAAACCAGACAAGGAATCAAGGCACTGCTATAGCATTGCCATTTGCCAGGAGGTGTCCCGGTGCTGGCACGGTGTTTGGAAATGCTGATATTCCAATGACAGCTTCCCAGAGCCCCAGAGGAAGAGGTTAGTCCTGAGCAGGAGCACTGTACGCATTTCTTTTTGGCTAGTCTTGGTCTTGTGGTGGGAATGCAGAAGATGCTGCCTTCAGTCTCTGCTTGCAGCCACTGTGCTCGAACACAGTTGCCCCGCATTCTTTCTGGGACATCACTGTGTCACCACTGACTGTAGCACAATGTTGTTTGTCGGGGTGCTCAGGGAAAGAGGGGCATCTCAGGTTAGTGCTCGCCCCGCTCTTGCCTGTCACAAAAAGTGGCACTTTGGGGTTTCTGCTCCTTTTTCATACCCCACAAATGGGATGTTTAAGGACAATAGAGGCAGTGTGTGGCAATTTGGGGGATTTCTTTAGGTGGTCTGAGGGATGCTGGTGGAGGCCAAGGCATTACTGGGAACTGAGCTGCCTGTGCCTGTGAGACAAGACCTCACCCACACTCATCCCATGTCAAGGGCCGTCACTGGTGTGTAATCTCACTCATCAGCTGTTGAGAGAAAACAGCCTGGGATAAGGGACTTGATTCAGTTCTTCCTGTTTATAAAGAGGTGCTTTTGGGGCAGAGGAGTTAAAATAGCAGGATACAGCACCCAGGTGCCGGAACGGAGGATGTGATCTGGAGTAGCTTTGCAGAGGTGCGTAGGGAGGTTTGGCCAGAGAATCGTTTGCTCTCTGCAGCCTCCAGCTCTGGTCCTGCTGGGAGATGGAGTTGGGCTCAGAGTGGTCTATGCCCTGCATGCCAGGGCCAAACAAGCTGAAATGGAGGACCCTGCCATCTTCGCGGACATCTCACCTGCATGTGGAGAGACAGGACACTACATTGGGCTTTGTGTTTGGTTTTGTCTAGGTCTGTGTCCTGTGGATTTAAGCTACTGGCTGACTATACTGACCAATTTCCCTGTCATGGGATGGAGTGTGCAAGGATGTCTGAGGCAGCCTTGGAGCCTGTGCCTTCGGTGGGGAGGGCTGGAAAGCAGCAGCAGTGCCTCTGGGACATAGGAGGGCTGGCTGAGGGGATCTGAGCCTCCTTCAATGCCTTATCTTTGTTCTGTTTTGTTTTTTCCCTTCTTCATGTAGCAAAGGGCTTGAGATTGAGTCCGGGCTCCCAGGACTGCATTTTTCCTTTTGTTCTGTAGAGGTCATAGCAGATAGTACCTGAGGGGAAAGGGTTGCTTGCCTTGTTTCAAAGACGTCTGTGAACAAGTGGCTCCTGCTTTCCACCACTTCTGTGGAGGAGTGTGAGCACCCAAACAGTTGGGCTCACCCTTGGCACCATGAGCCTTCCCTTGCTCCTGAGCAGGCAGCTTGGTCAGATCAGAAAGATCAATAGTTAAATCTACTGCTTTTTGATCTGCTAGGCTCAAAAGGTCTCATTGCCTCTTCTATTGCTCACAGTTTGACTTAAAATAACTGACTCAACCATATAGGTATTGGCATCTATCAGGCATTTCTTTCCTGGCAAAGTGAAGGGAGTTTGTGAGTGTGTTCAAACTAGCCTGGAGGGGCTGTTTCAGTAGAACTTGGATCTCTGGTGAAAAGCTCACTGTAGCTCTTAAAAAGAGATTAAAAAATATTTCCTTCGTGATCCTGCACATGTATAGTGGTAAGCAATAGTTTTGAAGGGCTTTGTTTGAGCTACCAGAAATGAAGAGGTATCTTTTGTCACGAAGAGCTACTGTATGTATATAATAATGATATGCTTAAATGATACATAATCACCATTTCCCAAGTACTCTTAGCAGAAAGCATGGTTGTTTTATTGTGCACATTACTCGTGATTGTTACAAACCCTTGCCAATGAATGACAAATTTACATACACATCATGTCAGCCGGCAATATTTTGCAGCCTTAATTGCTTTAGCTTCAGGCACTCTGTGTCAAAATAGAGTGTTTTACGTCCTGCAAGTTGCTCTGCTTCTTTGCAACAGTTAAATTATTCTGTAATTTTCCTGTTTTCCTTCTAATGCATTGTCCATTAAGTCATTTAATAATTTATGGCATAAAACGTATGATGCAACCTTAAACAGCGTTTAAAACCATACTGAGGTGTTCCAGTGGAAAGGATGAAAATCTTAAAATGCATTTGTTTAAAACATTTTTCTAATAGCTTTTTGCCTGCTATAAGGATGACTTTACCTGTGTTTATATGGCTGAGTTTGGCTGGTGAAGTCCAAGGCTGTGATTCCTGAGCAGAGCAGCCAGCATGGAGAAGAGGCACAGGGGAACGAGCTGTCAGCAGTCCTGCTGTGGCAGGAGCCAACTGTGGAGCTGATGCTGCAAATGCTTCTGTACACTCACCATCCCTTACTTGTGTGGATACCCTTTAATTGTGGAATAGCCCCCATGACAGCAGTGTCTGAGTAAAGTCTGTAGGACTGGGTTTTCATGTGTTGGAGAAGTCCTTTCACATTTGCCACGGAGCTGCCAGTGAGAACAAGAGGCAACCAAGAGCTGTAACTAAACCCAGAATAACAAAGCAGCCTCTATCCATCCACTTCTACACTTTCACAGCTGTAATCTGCTGTGTGTTTGTTGTGCAGTCTCCAAGGACTTTATGTTAGAACAAAAACTAGCATCCAAATTGCGTGGCCAATCAAAACTAATGCAGATGCAGAGTGTTCTCTCTGCTAGACAAAAGCCTGGTCTGGAGGTGGTTGCTCTGCCCAGTGCATGGGTTGCTGTGTTTCATCTGGTGTGCCAGGGATGGAGGAACTGGAAGTGATTTCCAGGTGCTTCTCAAGTGATTTCATAGGAAGGCTTGCAGACTGAAGGCAGTTTAACTAACCACTTGAGGCCTTTTTTTTGCAGAAGAGGAAAGTGTTCCTGGTCATGAGAGGACAGGGGTGTCCCGAGCTCAGACACTGAGGGTTGCTAATCAGGACTTATTTAGCATACCTGCATACGCAGTGAGTGGTGCAAATACATCTCCTTCTTTGGGGTTGAGGAACAGTTATGATCTCTTTCACTGTGCACTTTCCCAGGGAAAATTGCTGACAGAGAAGGTTTTCAGGTACCTGAAGGTCTCTGACAGAGTTCCTTGCTGTGCTGCCGCAAATACAGCTTAAGAGCCTCAAGAGTTACGAGGCTCTGGTACAGCCATGGTGCTCATCATTGGTGCTCCCTAGCAGTGTCTCTCTGTTCCTTCTATTATTTTCTCTTGGGTTTTTTCTTTGTCCCAGGATCCTCCTCTCCCAATACATCAGCAAAAGGATGCAGGACATATGACAGGTACACACAGACAGAAGCACTACTCACTTGTGAATTGTGTGTGCTCAGTTCTTTGGGGACATCACATTTGCCAAGAATAATTGTGAAGTGAGAGAGTCATGTTCATTGAGATGGTGTTGGTGGGAGCAGCCTGGGAAGGGTCCTCCCCTGGGCTGTGCACAGCCCCTACAGCCTATGGGTGAGGACAGCACCCAGATGATTCCTCACCTGTGACCTGGGGGTGACTGCATTTCATACACATGTTCAAAAGCAAAGACAGTGATGGGAAAGTGAAGAAGCAGAGCCGCTGTCTTCCATTAGCTGCTGCATGTCTGTGTAACACCTCCCTCTCTGCTTCAATGGTTATTGTCCCATTGGGAAGCAGATTCATCCCTTGTGTGAAATCATGAGTGCTGATTGCCAGGAAATGATCAACAAGCAAAGGAATATATATGGTCTGGTGTGTTCAGGACTGTTTTCTTCTAGATTCATTTAGAACCCAAGGCTAGGAGGCTGATGTAAGTATGAGCCCAGGTCTGCTCCATGGCAATAATTTGTGATGTCTTCTTTGTCTCCATGTGTTGAATGGGAGGTGGATAGATATTACAACTTCACACAGCCATTGTGCACTATTTCTAGTGGATTTTTACTCATAATGTCTCAGCCAGAGAAGGTTTATATGGTTTTTTTTCTGGTTTCTGTGATGCTGAAAGGGTGACTCTGAGCAAGACGTGCTGGTGACTAGCTGGCTGGTGCTCTCTCCTTTGTCTTCAGACTGTGCCTCTTCTGAGGATTCTGATCTCCGTGCCCTGACAGATATCTCTGCTTCTGTCTGTTCTAGTCTTGCGAGAGCTAGACCTTGATTTGGTAGTTTATCCAACTTACAAACTTCCCTAAGGCCAGGAAACCACATAGGTATAAGCTCATCTTAATATATTCCTAATGAGAAATCCCTGATGGGTGGCGCTTCCAAGAACATGCTTTGCATGATTAGGGCTCCACAACCCATTTGCTAAGGAAGTGGAAGGAGAAATCTGCTGATTTGCCACTGAGGCTCTCCATTCCCGTTTTCACATTCAGGTTTCTGTCTTCCACCCCTGAAGTCCCCAATTTGGCTTGAATACATTTTGAATTATAAAAAATATCCCGATACTCACACCCCATGAATGAGGGCAGAAAGCAGGGGGCAACTCGTGGCTGTGTTCCTGTTCTGGATTTAATTTTTCATTGATAATTAGACTTCCAAAGCCACCTGATATTTTTGACCAGTGGGAAACAAAGGCCCACTGATTGACTCCAGGGATAGATGCAAGCAGCCCCCACTGTGCTCATGCAGCAGCTTCACAAAGACTCAAAACAAGAGCTGTGGCAAATTGGCTCATCCTGCAAGTTTCAACTGGCCCGTGGTGTACAAGTAGTAAATTGAGAGCTGATATTCCTGAGAATTATTTATTAGCAAAACCCAGTGTCTCGCTCCCCTCATAGTTATCCTTTGCAAACAGCTTTTTACCAGTTTGGATGAGCAATCTGCAGCACTTCATTATTTTCCTTATATTCAGGTAATTATTAAAAGACAACCGATCTCTGTTCAGGCTGGCAGTGGACTGCATCTGTACCCAGCTGGGCTGATACCTTAACAGTTAGGCATTATGTGTTTAATTGTATAAAAAGCTAATGGGATGCATTTGCAGGAATTTATTGCAATGCAAACAATAAAAGATTATTATTTTGAAATTCGTTTCTGGCACTTTTTATGTTGTTAAAATTCTAAATAAAGGTGTCATGGTGACAGTTTCTAGTGGAGTGACCAGTTGTAAGCATTTAGTACAAAAAAGGTGTGAAAATACTAGCCTGAGACCAGTTAGCAGAAATCAGTGTTATACATGCTGAGACCTGCAGTGTTAAACCAAATCTGAGTAAGTCGTGGAAGGGAATTGATAACTCTTATTGTTCCATCTCTTTCTTTCTTTTTTAATAAAACCCCACATCTTGATGTACAGGAAAATAAAACCATGCCTGTTTCATTAGCTGTATTTTCCCCAGCAGCACTTCTCTTAGGTAAGTTGAAAACAAAGTGCCACTTCCAGGGAATAATAAAGCTTCTTGCCTGCATTGTGGCAATTCTGTGTGAAAAGTATTTATTTAAAAAGCTTAGTTTATAGAGAACAACTTTCATTTTTTGCAATAAGATACCCTAAGCAGCAAATTATGTCTTTGGTGGTGGGGTTGTTCTTTGCTGGGAGCAGGGTGGGTTTTATGGGTGTGCAGTGAGAACATGCCTGTCCTGGGGTACGTTCTAGACATGTTGATAAAGATGAGGTCATTGGTACTGATGAACGTCTTGCAGAACATGGTTGCTTCCTTCCCCAAGGGAAATCTAAGCTGTGGAGTGCTGAGGGTTTATGAAGGAGCGTCTTCTCCAAGCAAGAGACCCTGAGTGAGTTTTCCTCTTGGGTTGATTTGAGCTGGGTGTGGGAGACAGTGCTAGGTCAGGAAGCAGAGGTCCTGCAGAGCCTTTTCTTACTAAGTCCAGGAGAAGGTAGGCAGCAAGCGAATGTGCAGTTCAGACAGAATGAAGATGTGGAAGAAATGTCCACCCAAGGGCAGTGCTTCTGGCATTGCTTCACCAAAGCACTTGGAAGTCAAGCAAGGATAAGTCTTTCTTTCCAGAGTCCTTGGGATGTGAAAGCCCCTGTCAGAGAGAATGAAGCTGTCTGTGCTGGCCAGTGTAGAGTCCCACCTATGTGAGAGACAGAGCCAAGGCACTGCTGGCATATACTCCAGCCTGCTGCTGTGCACACACCCTTGGGCTTGTCCCCATCCCAGAGCTCAGCGCACATCTCCTGTGCTTGGTGTATTGGAGAGACTTGGAGATTTGGAGTTGTGTCCTCGCTTGGTTGAATATTTGTAGCTCCCAATGAAAAGCACCTCCAAATTGGAGTCCGTAGCTTGAGATTGTGGAGATATTTATCTTCTCTTTCAGGCTGCCTCCTAGAGTCTTTTTTTCCTGTAACTTTACCAGGGAGCTGAAATAAACCCTTAGTGGGTCACTCTGGAGCTGATAAGAGGCACAGGCTGGTCAATACCAGCTCCTGAGGCTGGAGTGACCAAATCAGGCACCCACCAACAGCTTGTGGATGCTATCCAACATTTGTATCCCATTCAGGATCGTGGGAGCAAATGCTCCCCACAGGCATGTTGCCACTCTTCTGCAATCAGAAGGTAAATTTAGGCTATCCTTATGGGGCCTTGTGCAGTACTCACACTGAGATGGCTGCATGACACATGACAGTGAGACCACACAGGTACTGTGTCTGCAGTCCCCCAGCAGCATTGTTTTATCCTTTCAGCCTTGGACAAAACAACACAATTACAGGAACTAAAGCAGCTGTCTCTGATGATGAGAAATTCTTTTGCAACCTTGATTTTGAATACATCTGAACATGTTGCCTACAAGATGTAGGCAGAAATGAGCTGTGCATTTAACTGGATCAGTTGTGTATTCTGTTGGTGTCACTCAAATAAAGTGAAGCTTGGTGAATTAAATGCATCTATTTAATAGTGAAAAAGAAGCACCTCATCCTGATATTTTCCAGTCCTGTTTGCACCGGGGTGAAGCCAGATCCTGGGCAAGCTGGAGGGTCTCAGCTCCCTGCCATGGGAAGAGATGTGATGTGCTGCGAGGCAAGGAGAGCCCAGTCTATCTTTTCCCATCAAATCCCATACGGCTGGCTCTGCCTTGCAGCTCTCCCTGCAATATCCCATAGGTGCTCATCTCCCACTCAGGAAACTCACCACCAGCAGAGACTTTCTGCACCTGTGGGGCCCACTGAGTCCTTAGACACTTGGTCTTGTACTCACGATTTGTGTCTTTAATACAGTCAGTCACCAATTTGTTTGCTCTATAAAAATAATGGCCAAGTTGTTACCTGAAACTGAATTCCTATGGGATGGATTTGGCCCCACACATGGGGTGTGTATGGATTTATTCTGGGCTGGGCACTGCTATGGTTCTTCTTCAGTACAAAGAAATGTGGATCCTTGTTTCTTCCTAGATAGGAATAGTTTCCTCCTAGATCGGTCTGTGTTTCTGGTAAAGAAAGGAATCAGGTCTATACAGAGCTTAAGACCAGTTCAAAGTAGCTGTGCAGACGTCAGTCCTTTGAGGACAATTAGTGGCAAAATATACACGGCATATGGACCCTGACTATGCCATTTGCTGAATAGATTCAACCTCCTCAAAGTGGAAAACTGCCCTGATTTGACAGTGTAAAGAAATGATATAGAAAGGGAAGATCAGTTGTGATCCAGTTGTCAGAGAGACTTGAAATTAATGTTGAACATTTGAATCGGAGTGAAGTGAAATATCTCAGGCACGTAATCTGCTCATTAAAAATGCCACTTTCTGATGGTCAAAACTGAAAACTTCAGATAGACAAAAATAACGAAATGATAAAACAGCTTTCGGATTTCTTTCATAAAGTTAAAAGTTCTGATTTTTTTAAATCTGAGGGTCATTTTTTTGACACCGAATGTGGCTAAATATAACTGAATCAGTCATAAGCACTAAATAGTGTGTATTTCTTCTTGTCAAGAAACCCGAATGCCTTTTTTTTTCCCCGTATCAGCTCAAAAGGAAAGGTTATTTTTCCAGTTTAGCCACCAAACTGAGGATTCCATTATTTGTATCCCTCCTGTTGTAAGACATATTTCAATATTTATCTTGCCAATGCTGCTGCTGAAGACACAAGAATTATCTGCTGATCTGGTAGGGAAACAGAATTAGAAACAACCCCCTGAACATGTAGGTCCATTATTTCCATTCCACAATAATTATGCAGTGTGTTAAACAATGTGTACTTCCATCTAATGCAAAGCCTGCTACCTGCAAATACACCATTACCATAATACCTCGCTGGTTAGACAGACAGTGAGACTATGATTATGCAGAGTGTTAGGAGAACTGTATGTATAAAATTACTCTCGAGAAGAAGAAAGTGTGTGTGTGGGGGAACCCACCCCGAAGTAAAAAGCTAAGCCAGCACATTATCTAATTCTCAATGTAAAATAATGCAGAAGTGCGGAAGATGAACATCTGATTTGTCACATTTGATACGCTAATGTTTTATCCAAAAGGAAGAACACATTGTAACATGCTCATTCATCTGCATAAACACCACCTGGCCCTTTACAGGCACCTACTCAAGTAACAAAAGTTAATGGCAGCCCATTTGTAGCCGTTTCACTGGTAGAGATGGGTTGTTTTCTTTCTGAAGTAAGGTATTTACACGAGGAGCAGCCTCCCTCACAGCATTTGCTTCTGAAACCTCATCCTCAGTGGCTAAAAATTAAAGCAATTTCACACAAATGTCAGAAAATGGTATTAAAAGCCAGTACCGAGCAGGCTTTCACACATACATATATACATACACGCATAATGCACGTCTAAACATGTGCATACACACAGTTTTTAATCTCTGGTCATCAGCGGCTGTGGAGACACACCAGAGGACTGTAATGCGAATCCATATTTATACCCAAAAGTGCTGCTTTGGTCATGATCTAAATAGCAGCTAGATATGGTTTCTAATGTATGGCTGGGGATGAAACAGATTTGTTGCTTGTTATTTTTTTCTAACTGGAGCATCGTGATGGCATGCTTCAGTAAACATGCCTTTGTGCTACGTTACACATATGTGTGTATCATCACTTTGCTTCAGACTAAAATAAAACCTGGGCACCCGATTCACTCAAATGCTGTGTACCAGCTCTGCTGCCAATTTAGGCAGGAAGGTGTGAAAGCCAAAATAAATAGGTGAATTATGCAGCTATGAATCATTCCTTCCCCCCTCCCCCCCTTCCTTCCTTGTGAAGTGCATAGTGCTGGCTGAGCTTCGGTGGCAGCAGCATTAGTAGAAGCCCTGCAGGAGGTGCAACAGGACCTGGGTTCTGGGTAGGGTGAGATTGGGCCAGATGATCTCCAACAACACTTTGCAGCCCAAATTGTCCTCTGGCTCTGTGTGCATGGGCCCTTTGGCTGAAGGAGCCTCTTCCCCAGCTTCAGGGTGTTGCTGGAGCTCTTGGGTGATGGTGGTTGTTTCCATGCATGTGGTAGGGTGAACCAGTTGCGAGGCTGGTTGGCCTGAGATGGCATCTGTGGGAGGAGGAAGGCTGGATGTCTTTACAAGCACCAACTCATTCTTGACCAGGGACTTCAGGCATCTGGAGAAAGACTGGGGCTGGCGCACTGGTGTGAGTCCATGTGCATATTTTGCCCCAGGTGCTAAGCTGGGGGCTTTGGAGAAGACTGGGAAAGAGACTTGGAGAGCTGGACCTCCAAACCCCTCACTGGGAGGAAAAGTGTGCTGCCAAGGGTAGGACCCTTAAACCAAGGTAAGCTCATATCAGGGCCCTGGGGACGCCAGCAGGTCTTTAAGTCCCTGACTGGCCTACCTGGAGTTCCCACTCTCACCAGTCTGGGAGCTACATCTCAACTCTTCTTGCAGGAAAGCTGTAATGAAGAGCTCCCTGCTTGTGCCCAGGAAACCCACTTGCTCATAACTAATACCGATGTGAAGCTGCAAGGGTTAAATGTAAGGTTATCCCAGGGGGTGGGTGCCTTGGATGAGCCAGGTAGGAGCTGTTAGCAATAAAAGAAGATGAATGAACTTGATCAGTAGTCAGTCTTAAATGCTCCTGAATCAGCTTACCGCTTTCCCTTGCCACCTCAGGGATCATGATGCCTGTAATGGATACAGGACAGGAACGCACCACCATGAAATTTGCCTTCCAGGTATGTTTATGCAGTTTTCCTCTGTGGACAACCCCAGAAAGCTGTAAAGAGCTGGTAGCTACTGATAATCCTTCTCTGGATGGGATTTCCAAGGTAATGGCTCTCTGTCACCTCCCTTGTGTTTGTGGGAGAAGCCATCTACCATTCCTCTAGCTCAGCATTAGCAGCAACCTTTTGTTTTCTGCAGGTACTGCCTCAAACAGTACTTCTAAGAGCCCTTTTTTGTTAGCACATGTGCATCTAAAAAGACTCCATAAGAATCAGTGTAGGTCTTCTGTATAATTATGGGGTCTACACATAGCAGGAGACAGAAGCAGAAGGAAAGAGAGAGAAAACGAGTGGGTTCAAGCCTGATACTGAGAACCTCAACTCCACCCATCAGAAAGCTGCCAGGTGTAACTGTCTTCCTTTTACTTGTATGAGAAAGTGAAGTTCTCTTTCTCTCACACACCCTCTCACTTTTTCTCTTTCCCTGATGCTGTCAGAGATGTTTGTCTTTGGTCAGTTACCATTGCTGTAAGTTTCTTTAAGCTGTAAGTGAGCAATCATCCCAATATTGTGGGGCTCCTTTGTCAGAGGAGCTCGTGCAGATACAGTGTCTGTTTAAGCTGTGAGTCACAAGATTAACAAAAGGCTGGCTGAAGATATGTCCTTTGGTTTGCGATAGGAAATCTTGTTTTACCAGCAACTGCTTTTAAAGAGCCCTATAACAAAATATGTAAGTCTGTACATTTAGGTTCCTGTATTTTATTTTCTGTCAAATAAGACTCTGAATTGAAGAATATGGTGATCTGTGCATGTGTCTCATTTGCAATTTGGCCCTTGGCCTGTATCATTGCTACCCTCAGCCCTAGAGATCCCAAACAGCAGATGCCACTTGAACTAATTTCCCCAAATTGGTTTAATTTTTGTGCTCTCTCTGTGTGTACATGGGCTCTTGGTCTCATGCAGGCACCCTGTGAGTAGCAAAGGGGTACTGCTATCATCATTCTGTCTGCATGAGGTGACAGGAAGAAGGGCTGTTGCTTGAAGTGCCATTATACATGTGCAGAGGGGCTGAAGCTGAGTCCAGTGTACATCATAGCTACGTGTATATTTGAAATAAAAATCTCCCTGTTAGCCCAGTCTGTTGAAGAAAGGAGAATGTCAAGAGAATACTTACCTTCTCTTTGCCTGCGAGGGAAAACAGGTCTGAGATCAATGGGAGTCCTCAAAGGGAAGTTGAGAGGGTCCCTTTAAGAGTAATCAATGTTCTGGGTTTTTTTTTCCAAGGGGAAAATAGTTTTCTGTTTGCCTTTTTAATTTTCCAAAGAAACGCCATTAGCTCTTTCACTGCTTTGTTGTTAATGTTATGTATTATCAGTAATTACTATTCCTACTGTAACAGAGTGTCCACAGCACTTTGCAGAGGAGCTGCATAGCTCCTGCTCCAGAAAGTCACCTTGTCTATCTCTGGAAAGAGGGAGAGAGGCTGCTGTGTTGCCTAAGCAGAGGGCAGGGATTCCAGAGGACCTTCCAGGTGCAGCAGAGCAGGAAGAGTGACTGTGTAATGAGGGTTAATCCTTCCTCTTGATGGAGTGGGACCTGGGCTTTACAGTAGCACCTTTGAACACTGGCAGGCAAAGGCAGACTGCTGTAAAGGTCTGACAAGCAGAGAGCTGACCAATGCTGGAGGAAAGAAGGTGGCCACATTCAGTGCTCCCTCTGCAACTTTAAGTGCCATGTACCTGGGGTCATCAAGGCACATCAGGGCTTCTGTGTCCTCACTCACCCATTTACCTTTTGAAATCTTCCTGCTGATGCTGTAAATACAACCATAGAATGATAAAATCAATCAGCTTGGAAAAGACCTTTAAGATCATTAGGTGCCCAGCACTGTTTAGTCCACCACTAATCCATGTCACTAAGGGCGTTGTCTACAGCATTTGTGAACACTTCCAGGGATGGTGATTCCACCGCTTCCCTGGGCAGCCTGTTTCCATGTCTCCTGGGGGCCCAAGCTAAAACCTGTGGGGTGCAGCCTCTTCTTGGTGAGCATGACACCGTGATATGCTTTCCCTCTCTGCAGATCCTAGGCTGTGTGCCACCTTCTTTCTCTCCTGTTTGTATTACCCACATACAGCTTAACACATCAGTCTGGGACCCAAACCTCTTTCCCAGCTCTGTAGCTGTAGTCTTGGACTCATGACTGCTGCTTGTACCCACTGTAAGAGTGAATCACTCACAAAGCCCAGCTCATAACCAGAGTTGGGCAGAGTGCAGTGGCCTGAGCTGTAGCTGAGTGCCAGGTACAGCTAGAGGGGTGGTTGAATGAGCATTGAGACACACCTAGAAATAAATGGCTTCATTTGTGCACATTCATGCATGCAGATATGGATGCACTTTTACACAGTGGGGTTTACAGAAAATCTAAGATTAGTACATTTTGCTAATGAGGAGACTATGTCCAGAAAAGCATGTAACTCCATTTTGCAGAAGTGTCATCATAGTTAGCACCTAAGCATGAAAAATGATTGCTTTTTCAAAGCTAGTGGTGTATTTAACAGTTATCTGCTGCAAATATGAATCTGGTTACTGTGATTTTTTTTTTTAATAACCCTTGCACATCTATAAAATTAAAATAATCCATTCTGTGGCATTAGATCAGGATCTAGCCCACTGGTTCCCTCATTAGAATTTATTGGTTAAAGGAATATGAAATGTCATACATAGGGGCAAACCGCACGTCCAAGCCCTTTCCCTGTTTTGCTCCTTGGAGATGAAACGGAAGGAATTCACAAGCAGCTCTACAGTCTGCTAGTGAAAACAGACTATTATACACAGCCAGTCATACGTGCTTCTCTTCTGGATTTAAGTGGATTAAGTAAGGTGTTATTTACAAGGAAATAATGTTTTTCTTAAATTATTGGAACTTAGAGAAAGCTCTTTCTTTGCAGCCCTGTGTACAAGCTTTCCATCAAGAAATGCTGATGGCTTGTTATGTTTCAGTTGGTATAACTGCTGTCTTTTTGGAACAAAGGAGCAATTAGAAATTATTTGTTATAAAAGCCTCTTCCCTTCTGTTATAAGAGCCTTTGTCTTTTGCTGACCCTTTTGAAAGTTGCAGTTTTACAAAAAAACCTTGAGAGAAGGAGGCTTTCTTGTCTTTAATCTAAGAGCAAAGTAAGAGCCTAAGTAACTGTCTGTGGTCCCACTTTAATCAAGTTAATGCAGCCTGCTAGACTACAGGCTTTGCTTAGTACAAAGAGACACTCAGATGTAAGCTCATGAGTGGATACTTTCACAGGGCATTCGACTGAAAAACAGCTCTATGAGATAAGAGATCAGGTCCAAGAGGAGTCAATGACATGGCATACTGGAGATTGATAGGGGCTGGGAAGGATGCTGGGGTGTTGTGGAGGAGAGGTGCAGTGGCAAAAGCCAGCTGGGCCCTCTCTGGCATAATTTCCTTTATAAGGTGCTTGTGAAAAAAGAAGTGCACTGTGATGGACCTTTGTTTAGTTCAAAGGTTTTTGCCTCTTTATTCTAAAGCCCATTGTGAATTCACAGGGCTTAAAATATGTATCACTGTCCCTTTCATTTATCCTTCTGAAAGAAATCAAAGGCAAACAACAAGAAAAAGTTTCTTTCCAATGAGCCTAGTCTGTTTGAAATGGTGTACTGTTTGTACATGTGGTCTCATAGTGTGTGTTCAAGAGGATCTCTCTGAATTTTGTATACAGCTTGGACAGACATTATGCTTGGGGGAAAAAAGGGAGGAATGAGGAGTTCCAGGTAACTTCTAGGTAAGTAGAGTGCTCTTTCTACTCCACTTCCCCAAGAGAAACTTTAAAACATATTTTAAGAGAGATATCACCAAAACTTTCCAATATCTCTTTTTATACTATGAAATTTGTGAACTTTCATCTGACATTTAATTACTGCAATCCTTCACCTTTGTCTTTATCAGCTCTTACTGTATAAAACAACACTATATATATATGCCAACATAAATATATCCTTCTGCTCTCCATAATCTTATCATAGGCTGAAGAAATGGTAAATAAGATTGAATGCAGAATAAAATCCACAGGGTTCATTTCTGCTTCTTTCCACAAATAATAAACACATCATGAAATAAATAAATGCGTAGTGAAACTGAGTTACTTGACATCATATGCAAAAGAATTTAGTCATGAACATTATTAATTGTTTCAGGGTAGTGGTTTGCTGCTGTAGGCATGTTTTTCACTGAGGAGGAGAGAATTGCTTGCTTTCTCTATTTGCAGGGCACTTGGTGCTCTCTGCTGACATATGACATGTAGTTTAAATTCTATCTTTTATCTGCTCAATACATTTAAAGCATAATCTCGGTGATTGACAGTTTTCATGAGAAAAAGGAAATGATCTGGTTTTACTGTGAAGACAGAATAATCTGTTAACAGAGCAAAAATATTGGCGATGCTACAGTGTTTCCAAAGGAAATATTTTGTGCATCATCCTGGGATGTGAATCAAAACAATCATGACAGGTGAATGAAAAGAAGAAAATTAAGATATAGCTACAAACAAAAGCAACATTAATAATTCAGGTAAAATAAACTTCAGTATACAGAAAGGAAGCATGCTGTCAAGGTGATGGAGAATGTTTCCTCGAGTACAGCACATCTAGGCAGCAGAAAAAATATATAGTGATTTAATGTTTACATTTCCACAAGGGCTTCTTATATCCCTAATTTCACTCCCCTTGTTATGTTTTCCAAGGTAATATTATTTAGTGTGAGCCAGAAGCTAAACCCGGTTAAATGAGCCTGGTTTTTAGTATGGTGAACTTCATTACAAATCTAGGGTACAGAGGATGGCTGCACTGCAAGTCAGGTGAGTGGCTCTCTTCTTCGTTAGTATACTGCTATTTATTGATATTCAGCTTGAATTGGCATACAACACCACCTTCTCTTCTTAGCAAGCTCTGCTCTTTTGGCTCTGGGTGGGACCTGGTTCCTCTACTGGGATCTTTCAGCAGCATTTTCTTATTCATGGCAATTTATTCTTAATTAGCCATGCAGTCGGGACCAGACTCCACCCAAATGCAGGCAGGCTCACCAGAGGTGCTGGTGTGCTGCAGGGCACTGCCATGGCATGCTCCTGCCACTGTCCTGCACTGCCTGGCCTTGGGGGGTGCTTCCTACATGCTGCAGAGATCCCCATTACCTGCAAAGTTTCCAGTCAACATAACTGAGGGGAATGGGGCAGTGAAACTGTGCTGCATTTGGGTACTCCAATATGCAGCCACAGCGCTCCCTGCCCTGCGGAGGCAAGCAGGTACAACCTGCGTCCATCCTCCTCCACGGGAGCTGGCTTTTATCTAGCAGGAATGCCTGTGGTGGGGTTCAGCATGCGGGGGACTCACCTGCCATGAGCAACTCCTAGGTATGGAAGAGAGGGAATAGGGACTGGGAGTCACTGATGTGATTTTTCAGCTCCTGCCTGCCTTTCAGCTGCAGCTCTTGCCAGGTCTTCCTCTGGTAGCTCTATTGCTGTTCCCTCCTAAAGCATGTGCTTTTGGAAACCAAACCTGGGGTAACTGGTTTTGTAGGGATAACGTAGTGTAGTATAATATAAGCTATGCCCTTAGTTGTAGTTACTGTTTTCTCATTATATTCTCATTTAGAGCAGGAAATAGTAAAGGCCCAGGTTTCTCCAAGTTTTTAAATGACTGCATATAGATTTATGAAATGCTTTAAATATTACTACACTAAGAAAAAAAACCCAAACCCATCAGCTGCAGGAGAAAAACGATTTGTATGTATGACTCCAGTGCAAACTCTACTGTTTATAAATATTCCTCTGTGGAAAGAAGCGTGTGTATTATAATAATTATGCATTAGTGCCTCATTAGTAGGGGGTAAGATCCACACTGTTTCTTTTTCCTCTAGTGTATTTTTGATAAGTTAACATTTAAAACCCTCTTATTTAGCGTAACCAGGAGAATGTGTGTTCTTATGCCTGTGTGTGTGAGCATCCCCCATGGGCAGGCGAACAGCATCACGTCCTGTACATGATCTTTCATGGAGACAGCTGCCAGGGCTGCGTAATGAGGACTCCACAGGCCTGTTCCACCTATGGAATACTGCTGCTGTGTGTCACTTTGGTCATCTGGATTTGGGGATGGGGGCTGCCTTCTAACCGATAACATTAGCACCTGTGGGGCAGTGGCATACCCCCAGCCATGTTGTGGCTTGCGGCCCCTTGGTGGCCTTTGTGCACTTCGAAGTGATAGGCTTGGTCTCTGGTGTGACTGATCAACTCATTGCACTATCCCATCACTGTTGAATGATTTAATGGATGAAATGATCATGTTTTTCTGGATGCTGGTTTTTAATAGTGCTTGAGATATCAAGAGTTTGCAAAGAGAAGGCAGTGGTGTTGTGTATCCTTTCAGTCCATCACAGTGTCTTTCACTAACGGCCAGGAAAGGATACCTTGACACACCATTTCATCTTTTTTTTTTTTTTTCCACTTTCCTAAACAACAAAAGCTGATTAAATGTCTTTGCAACTTTTTTTGTGGCAGAATCTTGTGTGTGTATATGGGCCATATTAATCCTGGAGAGAGGAGAGACATCCAAGATAATGAAGGAATGAAACACTTTTGAGACTTACCTTAGTGTCACTCCTGCTACCAGAATTATAATTACATTATAGAAAGGAAATTAGTGCTAACCCAAGAGGAGCAATTCCACTGTAAATTCTACCCCATCATTAATTTCTTTTCTGCACTCTGAGTCAAGGCTGCAGCTTACAGAATTGCAGAGCAAGAAGATGCTTGACTAACCCTTTCTGTTTACAGACAGCAAATTGACTTTGGACCAAATCGCCTTCTCATTGCTTAGAAAGACAAAGAGTACATCAAGGAAAAATATACTAATTGATGGTTTTCTAAATAAAGCATGAGCATAGAGTTATACTAAATTGGTTGTCTTGTGCCTCAAATTAATCCCTTCATTATATGGCACTAGGCTGAGTATTTTGTGTTTCAATCCATCTTTTAGAGCAGCATTTGATTAATCAACTTAATGATGACAGTTTTTAGCTTGTGACAAATGATACATTTATGCAGGCAATGTTTCAGATGATCCATGCTATTGTAAGCAAAAAGAAAAGAAACATCAATTTAAAAGATTAGATTATTATGCCATGCTTTATACTCTCTGTAGTTTCTCTAACAAAAACCTGAGATTTAGATTATAAGTAGACTGTCACTTGGAACTAATAATATTAAATAAAACATATATAGAGTATCTGCCTTCCCTCTGTAAATATTTTGCTTAAGAAATAATGTTAACTGTATATTCAGTCAAATGGGAACTTAATCAAAATAGAAATCACTGCAGTTGGCCATGTGATCACAAGTGACTTTGTTTTAGAAAGTTAGAACACTGTTAGCAATACATCCATGTGTTGCATTAGTCATAAACTAGCTCTTTACATGTAAATAGAAACTGATTCTATTTTAACAGGTGGGAAATCAGGCAGTAACAAATGAGGGGCACCAGCATCCACCTAGGAGCACCTGGCAAGGGATGCGAATTGTCTCCTCAGAGGTAGGTGACAGGACACATTGTCACCAGAAGAGAAAGACTCCTAAACCACAACTGACTCCTTTAACCCAAGTGTCATGTGGAGAAGCCAAGCTGCTTCGAGGAGGAGCTTTTGTGGGACTGAATTTCTCTTTACGCTTGATCCACAGAGCAAAATGGTGCGTGTTTGTACATAACACATTGCCAGTAGGGGCAATTGTTTTGTTACAAGCATTTCCTTACTGTTACAGAAAGTTGTTTGTTTTTCTTTTCCTATGCAGTTTGTGCTGTCAGTCAGCCCAGATATACTTGGTCAGTGATGTTTAATATTCCACTATTCCACCTGCCCTGTATTTTAATAGCTAGGTGTGAAATTGTAATCTCAGAAACTTCCAAAAAGTGAGATTCCATGCACAAGTTTCAAGTTCAGCCTGTGTCGTGGTTTAAGCTTAGTCGTAAATTAGAAAACCATGTAGCCTGCTCGTTTCCCCCCTCCCTCCCGCAATCCATCCTCCCCCCCTCCCCACTCCCGGAGGGATGGGGAAGAGAATGGAAAGAATGTAACTCCCACGGGTTGAGATAAGAA
>WYDI02030802.1:0-28639 GCA_009867235.2 Psittacus erithacus
GGGCAACCCATTCCAGTGCCTCACCACCCTTACAGTAAAGAACTTCTTCCTTATATCCAGTCTAAACTTCCCCTGTTAAAGTTTGAACCCGTTACCCCTTGTCCTATCACTACAGCCCCTAATGAATCACTGACTCTGTCCCTCCACAGGCTCATCCCTGAGCACACGACCACACGGGTCTACACCACGCACAGCACAGAGACCTCTCACCTCCTCCCCACCTCAGCAGGTGCTGGGATCAGCCGAGGCTTCCCCACCAGGGATGCCTCCTATTTACACCCAGCAGGACCCTGCCCTTTACCCTGTCACCACCAGCCCATGCGGTGAGGCTGGCGTGCCACTCAGAACTGCATGTGACTTAGCCGGCGGGGCCTGGGACGCACTTTCTGTCCCTGCCACATTACCCACCACTGAGCCAGCCCCCTCCCCATGGCCACGTGCGGTCCGTCCCTAAGCTGTGGGAGCGGCAGGCAGGAAGGGGGTTAAATCATAGCGGTTCTACGACACAGCACAGCGAGGAAGCTGAAAAGGCAGCCATGTCTCTCCTTTCCTTATTACCAACACACCCAGCTAAAAGTTGCAAATTCTAGAGTTACGCTCTCACTTCTAAAACCTGATTGTTACGATTTGGAGGGGAAACGGGGAAGGCAGTATAAGTAATCAACATTTTTTTTCAGCATCACTAGACAGGCGTTCACTGCAAAGCACAAGTTAATAAATACATCTAGTGAACAGCAACCCTGCATTTTATTTAAGGTCTATTGGGTATTGCAGGGAAGAATAAGAATGACTGTGTTATTCTGCAGGAACAGTTTCCTTGGGAAAGTACACCCAGACATTTAATCCCAGGAATATTTAGTTAGCATAACTCAAATGGTGTGGTGCATGCAGTTGGTTAGTCTAAAGTGGAGCGTCATGCAACTTGCATTAATGCTGGCGAAGGCACTTTATGGAGAAACAGACTTTATGCTTACAATTATCCCAGCCCAATATGGAGTGTCTCTGACTAGCAGAGAAGAACTGATGCCTGCCATAAGGAAGCCCAGCACTGTTACAGAGACGCCTAATGCCAGCTGCAACAAAGCAAACAGCAGCGGGAAACGGCAGCCACAGCAAGTATGGGATTCCTCCTCCTGGCCAGTTTTGGGATCCCCCTTGGTTTTCTTCTGCTTCTTCTTCATCGCAGACTCCTGTGTCTTGCTCGAGTCAGTGCTTTTCTCCCCTTCAGGTGCCTTCAGGGAAGTGCTGTGCTGAGGTTTCTTCTCCTTCTTTCCCATGTCGATGAACTTCAGGCTTTCACGTGCGTGTGTGTTTGTGCACGCTGATGGGGGTGTGAGGTTTTTTGCCCCCCAAAGCTTTGCTTCGTGCTGGCCGAGTTGTTCCTGGTATTTGAATCAAGGAGGCTGAACAAATATGGAAAACATTTGGAGCAGATTGTCAGAGCTTTGAAATGCCACATATAGCCCAGAGAAGAGGGGGATTCGAGGGGGGTAGTGAACTGCCAACGTGCAGGCACTGGCTCTGCTGTGAACTCGCAGGGTCTGGCTGTGTATGCACAGCTGAGCATGCGTGCTACCACGGCATACACACATAGGTGTGTGCACACATGAGCATGCATGTTTGTGAACGAGCTGGACAGGCAAAGAGCGTGCAGGCAGTCTGCATTGCCAGCTGATAAACAGGAGGGAAATCCATCTCATCAGGGAGGCGGGAGTGATCAAGTGCCTGTGCCTGTGTGTGCGCACTGAGCAGGCAGGTAGGAGCTCATCACACAGTGGCTCCTCTTGGGATTACTGGCACGCAGAGTGTAACTCGGTGAACCCAAGCACCACCAAGCACACAAAGGACACGTTTCATACACCAGCTGAATCAGATTAAATAGGTGCATTTCAGTGGGAGGGAGTTGACTACGTGTATGGAATGTATGAAATTAACACAAATAAAAATTCAAATTAATATCCTGGGGAGCCAAAAGGAATCCTGTCTCTTCTCAAAAGTTGCAAAAGCACAGCTAGGCATGTTTTATGGTGAGGCAGACAGGGACACGCAATGAGGACTGGTGCTTCTGTACAAGTACAGGTAGAGCACAGAGCTGAACATCTTCTGAACAAGTTTCCAGGGCTGCAAGTTGTCCATACCAGGAAGATTGTTTATCTTTCCTAAAAGAGAGAGGGATGTCTTATTGCGGACATGTGATCATTGCAATTTGTCCATATGTTGGCTCATGCTGCTACTTGGAGATAGCACACAGCACTAAAATTGCTCTGGAGGTGAACCCAGAGCTAGAAGCCCTGCCACAGCTTCTTGGATGCTGGTGGGGGTCCCAGGGCAGGGGACTAAGGTCTGAAGAGTTAGACATTGAGTAGGAGTGAACAGGATGAGGTGGGTGATGAGCAGTCCTGTGGAGGCGATGCCAGCAGCCGTGCACGTGTCCTTGCAATGGAAGTCCGTGGGAAGAGGGAGGCTGCTGTGATGCCTGTGCTTAGCTCACGCCAGAGGAATTACTCAAAAGCTTAGGGGTAAGCAGGTGCTTAAATGCTTTGCTGGCGCAGGGCCCGGGTGCGTAGAGCCTGATGTACTACCCTCCTATGAGCCAGGAGCTGTATTGGGACCAGTGGAGCACTGAAACAGAGGAAGCTCTCTCTGTGCATGCAGCTCTGTCCCACCACTGTCACAGAACACTGTAAGGACACATAGGCTTGCACTGCCCCACCATCAGCTGGAACAGTATAAATGGGCCAGCCAGCTCTGTCCCCACCATTTGCCTATGTGGGTTTTTATTACCCTTCCCATAGAGGAGTCAATTTGAGCAAATGACAGGAGCAAAGCACTGGGAGGAGTAGGGATGTCAGATGGTGGGGAAGTCACCAGCAAAGCTGCCTTTGAATGCTACAGAGTGGTTCAGGGGGGAATAACCAAAATGTTGAAGTACTTGGAGAGGATCTTACGCATGCTGAGACAGCATCAAGGAAATCTTTCCTTTGACATATTGGCAATGCCTTCTGAGAAACTACTCTATTTCCAGCTCTTTATGACATTTAACAGCAATGAACTGTGTCTTCTGTGTTAATAAATCATGATGTCACTTAGGTTTATGGGTTAAGCAATATCCTCTTTGGTTATTTATATTACTGAGTGTACAAAAGAAAACTAGAAACAAAATGATTTCAGAGGCTTTCTGCACACATCACTCTCGTGCTAGATCCATAAAGCAAGATCAAGATATATTGTTCAAAAAAGGAAAAGACAAACTAGAGGTTAAAAACAAAAGACAGAAAAAACCTTTCCTGGCCATGTTGCTTACTGTACCATGCTTTCATAGCTTCTCTCCAAGATGTTTTGTCATCGTTTTCCGCTTAAAATGTTCTTATGAGAGCTTGCACTCACTGGTGTACCTTGCCTCTTGATCTCAAAGCCACATACAATTATGTTTAACCAGAGCTTTGAAAGGGAGGGGGTGTTCAAGGATCCTCACCAAGGTCAGATAGAGAAGCAGAGGCAAAGCTGGGAACACATGTTGAACATCTCCCCTAATAATAAGTATGAGAGTTAAATGAAGTTACAGTTTCTTTTCCTTTCTGCCTGCTCATTTCCCCAGTTCTACCCCATAAATCTTTACCCTGTTTTTTCCCCCAGGAAAATTCCTGGTTTTAGCACGTGGATTTGTGTTGGCAACTAGATTTATGTTTGTTGTCTTCTAAAAGGGGCCGAAATCCAACTGCTTTATTTATGACAACATGTCATGAATGTTGGTTTCAGGGGGAATAATTGCCTGAGAAGGATGAACAGGAATTAACCCAAAGTCAATAAAATGAACTAGCACTTACCTTAAAGCCAGTAACAGCCCTTGCCTATCTCCTGGTCCAAGAATCTCTCTTAAAACAGGCACCTAAAGATCTTTCTGCACAGCAAGTATCTGAAAAGGGAGGCCACACTCTATGGGCAGCAGGATGAACATGTCCTACAGGGAAGTGCACCTGTGTCCCAGCCTCCTGCAGCCCCTTTGAAAATCCCAGTTGTGTGGCTGGTGTCCAGAGTCTGAAAGCTTTGGGTATGAAACTATGAAACATGGTCAGTGTAGATCAGTTTGCCTTCTCACAGCTGCTGGATTTGGAGTAGCTGTACCACTTGGAGCACTTGGTTTTCCCGAAGAAACCAAAGACATTAGATGCCATCTGCCCTGGTCATGCTGAGACAGGGAGCCTCTCCTAGGCTGGGTACAGTGTGCCTACACAGGGAGACACCATCCCCACGGTGAAGGGCAGCAGGACCTTGTCTGGTGGGAGCAGCTTTCAGCCTTCTGCTTTGCTGCCTCTGGTGTTCACATGGTTATTATAACATACTGATCAGATGACAGTTCACCTGCTTTTACTGGTGAGCTTTTACTTTTTACTGAGCTGCTTTTACTTTTTACCTTGGGACTTCGATGGATGCTGACCAGTTGCTAATAAAGACAGTCACTTGCCATAAAATTAAAGAATCCCCAATAGATTGCATACTTAAAATCATATACACTATGTCTAACCTCTGCAGGAATACATAGAGGAAAAAACAGGGGCAAAATTGAAAAAATTGGAGCATGGATGTTGTTGCTTTGAAATGATTAAACAATGTGTACAAGAGGGAATAAGGTTCTTTTACTGTGGCTATCTCTCCCTGCAAAGCCAAACATGCACATCTTACATGCTGGGAAGTTTAATGGGGATAGAAAAAAGAGGCAGATGCAGGATTGATCTTCCATAATTATTATCTGAACCAGATCCTATTTGCTGATTCCACTTGGCATTAACAATCAAGTGTAAAGCAGCTGTGAAGGAATTCACAGCACTGGCAAGCAATGACAAATTAAAAGAATTACTTTTTTAGAAATTGAAAGATTAAACGAGGACACCGAAATAACACTAATTTTTTCTCGAGTAATGCATCTTCCAGACGTCACTTGGATTTTCTCGGCAACACAGGAATAATCATTACCCTTTTATGCCCAAAGGCCCCGATTAAGTATGTTCTTAAATTAAGCACATGCTTGAATACCCTTCCTGGATGAGGATGTTTTTTGATTTGAGCCCAGCTAGCATCTCTCATGTGGCACACAGTTGTAATTTCTTGTCCTTTACACAAAATGAGTCATGTTGCACAGCTTTTCCATAGCCAGATACTGTCCTCTGTAAAACATTGCCTGCTCTTGTTCCTCCCTTTGCCAAAAGGCAGCGCAAACCGGGTGACGATGACAACAAGTCAAACAGCACACACATCGTCAGACATAGAAATGGCAAGATCTGGGCTGCAGCTTTGCGATGACACAGCCTTTCCTATTCCTTCTCCTACCCGCAAGGACACACAGCATTGCATGGGACTCCAGAAACCTCAGGTTTTTCTCCATTGCGATTTTTACACTGGAAATAAAGTGTGTGTTGGTGCAATTGAACCCACACAGGGACACAAATGCACACTAATCACATTTATACAGATATTTCTTCAGGGCATCAGCAGTCCACCGAAGCACCAATCACAGGCTGCAGCTCACAAATACAGAGTTACAAAATTAGTAAGGAACAAAGCCTTGGAAAAGGCTTGCAGCATTGCCCAAAGGACTGTGCGGCATTTGTCTCCCTTTGCTCAAGGAGCCACTCCACAAAACAAAAGACTGCTGACCAAAGGATCCCCTAAGAGATGCCACCCCCAGCACCATGGCTGGGGCCAAGAGGGAGCCAAATGTGCTGCAGCCAGTCAAAGGCTCACCCACTTGACAAGTCAGTCTGGGCTATGGAGAAGCCAAAACTCTGCCTCATCCTCACTCCTTCTTCCCTGTTCCCTTCACCCCATAGCAAGCCATGGACCACAGAGCAGCAGCAATACACCATTGAGTAACCATACTCAGCACACCAATGCTCTGCTAAACAGAGGGTTCCCCTTTAAAATAAATTACAAGATTCTCCATGAAAGAAGAGTTTTGAATTCAGCCACTGTGATTTCTAGAGACTCATGCCCAGTGACAATGGGTTATAATCACATCTAGCTTTTGAAAGCGCAATAACATGAAAGACAAGGCAAATTAGGAATGGGTATGACACACGCAATTCAGGCTGGCTTCTGACACAGCCATTTTTTATGTTCAGGTCATCTGGAGGTGAGGCTTGTTTTCAACACACGTTTGAGGCCAGTTCACATCCTTTTGTGTGCCTGTAGGCTCTGCTGTGAGTGCTAGTTTGGGCCAGCTGATGTCCGGAGGAACCATCTAACCCACATTATTCTTCGTGTGTGTTCCATGTGCCCTTTTGGCAATACTAGGGATAAGGTCTAAAGTTCTTCAATTTAGTTGCGTGGGGTGAGAGATGTGGGAAGAATTAAGAGTTGTCTTATGTCAGATTACTCCACACTCAAAGGCTGTGCCCTTGCACGTTTGCCTTTTCCCTCTAGCCATCACATCAGACCATGAGGTAAATCTGTGCACACAAAAGAAATCAGCTTTTCTTTTATGTTAGATTTATTTCTAAAATAAATCACGTCTTGCAATGTGTCCACAATAACTGTTTTACAGTTTTTGCTAAATCTTTGCTTTTGCTAAAGCATACTTAGGTGCCCTGCCCCTGGAGGTCCTCACCTTCAGCTGTTGTTCCCTGAATCCAGATGGTGGCCCAGAATTTACTGGGGTCTCCCATGGAAGACTTTGCAGCAGTTAAGCTGTCTATGATGATCTGACTGCTTTTGTCTTGTCTTCTACTCCTAGGGGAGGCTCCTTGGCGTGGAATGTGGAAGTCATATTTCACTATGTTTCTGCATGAGGCCTGGAGAGAGTCCTTACAAGCTACAGTTGACAGTCCCTCAAAATTGGGATGGAGCAGAAAAAGGCAAGAAGCTGTGATACTACAGGAAAATAGTGCCAGCTGCTGCAGCTTGGTGTACACATTACCAGGCTCTGGCAAGTATTTTATACCAGCCTGGAGCCCTTTGCATCTCACTGAGCAGAGTTAAGGAGTTTGAAAACGAGGGATGACTAGCTTACAAACACTCTGTGTCACTTCCAAAGCTGGCCCTCCTTCTTCAAAGTATGTTTGAAGAGGATATTGTCCGTCAAAATACGTTAATGAGATGCTATGGCCGTTAGACCTTCTCACCAGGTGTCAATTATTACTTGGTTAAACAGAGGCAAATCCTCTTACTCATGTTCTTGTTGAGGATAACAATTAGGCCTGTTCTGTGCATGTGCTCACAGGAATGCATACATACTCACACATGCACATGTGCAGGGCTCAAGCTGCCACCTTAAACAACAAGCAGGAGTGCCAGGAAACCTGCCAGGACACAGGCACTGTGGGCAGCAAAGGAAAAGGCAAAAGATCCTGCTCTCACTTTTCATTAATGAGAGGGATAAAATAAAGGAGCTTGACCCCACAAGAGGAAGAAAGAAGCTTCTGCAGCAGCATTGCTGCAGCCACATCCATCACTCACACCCTGATATGAATCAGTCTTGCTAATAATCATTTTACTGCTCTCATAACACAGTTTCTTTGCATTTAAAGGCTCTGGTCTCACTATTTCCATGTGAAGGCAATGCTCAGAGGTCCCAACAGCACATGCTGCCTGCCAAAGGGAGTGCCTGTGCCTGTGTCCGTGTCCCTGGCTCAGCAGGCAATGAAGCTGAATCAGACCAAAACTCTCCTTCCAGGGAAAACTCACCAGCCCCTCTGAGGTTCTTCTCCAAAGGCAGCTCCACCTGGGGCATGGCCAATACAGCTGGCAGCAGCATCACCCTCATGGGCTGCTGATCTCCATTTCACCTTGAAGAAAGTGCAGGTGCCTCTTCCCCATCCCAGCAGGCAGCCCCTCACTGGTACTTGCAGCCCAAGGAGGGTAAGCAAGCAAAGAGGAAGCCCAGCTAAGGGCTTTGGGCATAGGAATCTGGCTGTCTTTGTACAGGGTGAGGATGGGATGAAAAAGAAAAGCAAGACATGCCTCTCACTGTTCAGCTCTCCGTTTCTTTCACACACCCCAAACACAGAGCTAGGAGCCCACAGAAAGTGGCAGGATGGGCTGCGAGAAATTCTTCCAGGTGGAGAGATGATACTTAAAGTCTGTCTAAGTTCTGGCTTCTCTCAGCACTGATTCCCAAGCTCTGACTGCATGAGTGGAACTCACAGCTGGGATGGAGAGAGGAATCAGTTGGCACAGGAGACAAGGAGGTCTCCCTCACAGCAATGGGTGCCAGACATGCTCAGCTTGTCCCATGCAGTTGATGCTTTGTAATGGAACTTGAAAAACCTTTTTTTCAAGAGGCACATGAAAAAAAGTGCTTCTATGTTGGTGTAATGCTACTGGCAGCTCTAGTAAGGTGCTCTCTCCAAAGATCCAGGACAAACTTGGTAGTGCATATGCATATGTATCTCATTTCTCAGACTTTCTGGCAGTTACAGATACTCAGGCCTTTGTGTCTGCAGCTGGCTCAAAGTGTCACGCTAGCACCTGGGTAGTTTCACTGTTATTCACTACTCCAGCCATACTTCAAGGTCTGATGTACTCACAGGCACAGTTGCCCGAAACCCACATTTGGGTCTTCTGGAAGGCACCACCTGGAATTTGCTGAAGATCTCTCAATCTTCCAAAACCAAGTGGTTGTGACTTTCCTCCAGCCAGGCTCCACCATAAGTGGTGGCTTTCCTCAAAGTCACCTTTGGAGCCCTGAAGCACCTGAGCCCTGGAGCTGTCTCCAGCCCAGTCAAAGTTTGTTCCTAACCTCGGTGTTGTGTGGCCAAGATTTGTCCCTACCTCTTGGCTGTGTTGAAAATGGACCCCATGGTTTTTCCCTGGAGACAGGAGATCTGAGTATATTGGGGTTAATTTCTTCCAGCCTCCTCCTGACTTTGTCTCAGCAAGTATAGGGTTGACCAGATGCTGGGCCATAATCTTCAGCCTCACAAAGAACCTGTTACTCCCAGAAACCAGTATTCCTTTTCTTTCTGCATTGCTGCATTGATGTAAACTGTCTATAACTCATCTCTGTAAAAGACCGAAGCTGCCTGCTCTTTATCTGAGGCAAAACAGAGGCCTGAGGTTCAGGTCAGAGCTGAGTGACAGCAGATTTGGAACCCTTGACATCTGCCCACCTCTCCCCTGAAACAGCCACCCAGCCCTTGTCTCTGCACTCCACCTCTCTTTGGCCTCGGTTTCCCTCTGATCAGCAATAACAGCATGGCTTTGTGTACTCCGTTTTCTCAGACCTTTTATGTGAAAGGGTTCTTGAGGACACGGGGCTTTCTGCACTGCCAGAATTATTGCATGCGCTCCACCAGATGTTGAAGCATATTCCCTCCCATCCAAAGTTACCCTGAGTATTATATTTTCTTGGCTTAGCATTGTTATGAAATGTCAGTGCTTTGCAACTGCTCTGACCCTCTTTTGCAATGTCCCCAAGGGAACGCAACCACTTTTAAAGCACTGGCTATGTCCGGCAACCCCTACGGACTTGCATCATCTTTCCTTCTGGAAGAACCTCAACCATGCCTCAAGATAGGTGAGACATAGCAGGAGGGGAGATGAAAGCAAGATGTGCTGAAAGCAGATCTGGAATGCAGTTGCTAGTGGAAATGTCGGAGGGCTGCTTGGGGACTGCTTTTAGTTAATATTTGCCTGTCACACAAAGGAGGGAGGAGTGCATCGTGAAATTTCCTGATGACACAGACATGCGAGTGCTTGTCAATACAAAAGAGGCCCAGCCTATCAAACAGGAAAAACTGCGTGACCTTGAGGGTGGGAACAATGGGAATAGGATGAAATTCAATTGTGCCAAATGTAAGGTTTGGCACGTAAGGCAGAAGTGTCAGAGTTTCTCTGGGAAAATAAAAAGTCTCAAGTGCCTTGACTGGTCACAGGATTACTATGAAATGGCAGCACAGCATGGACATGGAAAAAGACAAATGTGAACCAGGCTATACCAAGTATTTCCAACACTGGCCTGAAAGGTATTAATGATGGAGAGCAAGTACTGGTGGAGCCCATGAGGGGCTGCATACAGCTTTATTTCTGTATTCGAGAAAGATGAATTACGACTGGAACAAGAATAGCTAAGTGTTGGTAGGGTGTTTGGTGGAGGGCTGGAGACCCTACTTAACAGGAAACTGAAAGGGATTACCTTGTTCAGCCTAACAGCATTAAAGGTTAGAGAGGACATGATTGGCCTATAAATACCTTGTGTTAAACTTAAAACAATGTTGGCACAAGGACAAATGAATACAAATGGCCATGAGTACATTTAGCCTGGAAGCCAGAGGAAGGTTTCTAACCATGGGAGCAGGGAGGCTGGGGAATAGCAAGAAACATAGCTTGCTGTAAGATACTGTGCTATCAGTTTTAGAATTGCACCATTTGACATGGCTGCTTGAGATGATCCGGTGATGCAGGAAGTGCCTTCCCTTCCAAATCGCCGTTGTGGGCACACTTTCAGCTCCTTCTTGTTCATACAGGCACCCTAACTCAGCCACAGGAGGAGGCAATGCTCTTGGTCCCTTGCCTAGTTGTTTTAGGGCTTGGCATAACCTAATTCTTCATTTGTTAGTGGCAATTTTTTTGATTTCATGTATTTCTAACAGGGTAAACTGGAGACTTATATCCGTAGCCAGCCTCTGGGGAAGGGGGGTGTTTGTTGTTTTGGGTGGGTTTTTTTGTTAATACTTTGTACTTATATAGCACCTTTCATCTTTCAAAGTGCTTTACATACTTTAATTATTTAATTTTCCCTGTACCCCCTTTGATCTAGGCAAGTATTGTGATGCTCAGTTTACAAGTGGGGAAAGCAAATGCAGAAGAACAAATCCTTGCTGCTAGTCTCATCCCACCAGGACTGATGCAGCTTCATGGCTTTAAAAGGCAAGGAGAGTTTATATGATGTGCACAGGATTGACAAGTGATCCAGTGGTGGAGCCAGGGCAGTAACTCTTCTGGTTACCCTCTTGTTGTGAAGAGGGAATGAGAGGTGGGCTGCCAGGGACGGCTGTGTGCAGGGACAGGTATAGGATGCTGGGTGTACAATACAGGACCAGAAAATAATGTATCCTGTACTGCCAAGAAAGACTCAGAACTTAGTTAAATCAAAGCATGTAGAACAAAGCTATCATAATGGCTAGGCAAGTAAGACCCAAGTGACAGGAATTAATGCAAATAAAGTATCCAATGAATAGGAGCTGGTGGTGATCTGTGCACACGTGTTCAGTGAAAGGTGAGTCTTCCCTTTCAGTTAAAAACATAACTGATATATTTTTGATTGTCCTTGTTGAACAGTCTTGTTGAATGTTTACACTGTTTTCACAGTGACTGGAGATTTTATTGCTAAATAACTGAGCAATTTTTCTTGCAAATTCACATAGTGATGCTATTTCTGTGTTTGGATTGCTGTGATGGTGTGAGGATGCTGCAAATATACTCTGCCTTATTCCAAACAGAAGTCTCACGTTCCCACTCTCTTTTTCATCCTTTTTAAAGGACATTTCTGTCTTACAGGGGCAAGCAGTGTGGTCTGTTAAGCAGAGCAGGAACCCGGGAAACAACACACTTGGGGTCTAGATCTCATCCTGCCGGTGGTTTAGTGTCTGGCTTTGCACAAGGTTAGTAGCTTCATTTCAGTGGCCAATGCCCGGAGTGGGAGTTAAAATATCAGCCTACCAATTTTGACAGATACTGACTCATTTTGAGGCCAAGAGAATGCTATTTAGCACTAACTCACTGGCCAGCCTCACAGGACAACAGTATTGTTTGTAAGGGAAATGCAGCTCTGTGCATCCTCCTCCTGGCAGAGCAAATACAGCTTGTGCTCAGAGCACTTTCTGTGCTCCACTGGGTCAGTCAGCACTATAGCATAATTGTCTTCTTGAGGGAATAAAAGGGGAAATGGCCTGAATTTTGTCATATTTTTCCCTGCAGCTTTTATTTTATTTTATTTTTTTTGCCTGTTACTGCTAGCATTAATTCCCAGAGAAGCAAAATGACTAAGGTTTTTTAATTTCGTGGTCATTTTGATATGCTAAATGGCACCAAGAGAGCCAGGGGGAAATTAACAGAGTTCAAATCCCCATGGAACATGGAAAGTGCAGTTAAAATAGTGCCGTTAAATATTAGTGATTAGCAAAAAATATTTTAAAAGGTAGCATTTTAATTAGCTGCAAATGCTACTCACCAAATCAGTATTTCCCACAAAATTGACTACACCTGAGACAGTTAAGCTCTTCACTTGCACAAATCCCTTGAATATCCATAGGTAATAACTGAGATGCATGGGGCTGTACACTAGACAAAAGGAAAACTGTGTGAAGAGAACAAGGCTGAAAGTACAATCATTCAACAACCAAAGATGCAGTTGCAATTGTCTTATTGTGTCACTCCCTCCTGCTTGGGTTCCTCTGTATTCCTTAGTATTCCTTAGTATTAATTTATTATCCATTCCCCAGGACCCATGTTAAAACACGGCCCACATCTAGCTTCATCACTGCATCAATGGGCTTTCCCAATATTTGGTAACAGTCATCAATTCTAGAAGATCTCATTCTGCAGTGGGGGACTCATCCCTCAGAAATGCTTTTGAGGCCCTTTCTCTTCCTGTAGAAAGTCTCCTAGTGTGAGAAAAGCAAAGCAACAGACCTCAGGCTCCAAACTAATGGGGTGTGCAGGGCACTGGCTATGTAGGAAGAGGCAGAGCCCACCCCAATGATGAGAGATGAGAGAAAGCTCGTGCTAGAAAGCTCTGCCACACAGATTAACAGGGAATTTTGAGATACCTCAGAGCAAAGGCATGCACAACATAGAATCCATGGACTGGCTGAACAAACAGGCTAGATAGATTCACATTTGGAAAACCTGCAGACAGCGACCTGCAGGAAGAGAAGCTGGGGCAGAGTGGGGCATGGGAGCACCTTTCCTCTATCTTTGTGACACTGTGATGCAGGATATCAAGGAAAGATTGTTCAACAGTCTGGTAAGGTACCCCTAGAAAGACCAAGACCTGCTTGTATTGCTGTTTCAAAATGAGGAACTGAGGCACAGAACAATTGCCTCCTGTAAGCTTGGGCTCTCTTCAGGACTCTCAGTCTAGCAGAACCACTGCTGCTTATCTCCAAGTAATGACAATGGACATGCATCCCTAAATATGCCCAGTGAGCTGGGTCAGGGCCTGTTCAAGGTCAGTGTGTGGCAGAGCTAGGAGATGTACTCCTGCCATCCGAACCCAGGCAAGTGCCTTTACAATAAGATCATTCATGCCTTTATGCTTAGAAAAGAATTAATAGCTATATATTAGCAATACTATGCTGAAGGCAAATTAAACTTCAGTTGCCCGCTCATGTAGCTCTGATACTATGAAAACCCTTGGATGTGTTTCTTTTATAAACATCAGCTGACAAGGGTGATGGTGCAGGCAATGATCAAACGACAGTCAGTTATGACGGGGTTGATCCATGTGGCCAAAACCACACTTGACCATCCCGTGCCATCCTGTGATGCAGGGTGTCATGAAGGTGGGCCCCATCTGCACCAGCCTGTGTGCTCATGGGCATCCAGATAAAAGTTGGTGGCTAATGGCAAAAGTTGGGTCTTCGCCCTAAACATCTCTTTCATGCCATTGCTGCACAAGATGCAAGGAAAAGTATTGCTTTTAGGATACAGAGCAACAGTAACATTTGTGAAAGCTCAACTGATTTCAAACACTTTTGGTTCAAGCTATGTTGAAAAAAGCAACAAAAGGTTGGGGGGGGGGTATCAATACACCGCAACTAAAACTACATGAGACGTCAGACGTGAAAGCCAGCTGTGCAGGATGAAGCAAAATAGCAAGAGATACCTCTTTTAAACCAGCTTTGGAAGTGAATTGAATTTGCACAGGTCAGTTCAATCCTGGCACTTCTAAACCTCTCAATATTTCATTGTGCAGCTGTAATCATTTTTAATACAACTTTCTGGATGTGGTTTTTCAAGTCACAAAAAGACAGAAATCCCATGCTCTCACACCGTTACAACAGCCCCATGGCTCATTAGCGGGGCTGTAAAACCAAGAGGCACCAGACAGAGGTCAGACGGTTCAGACAACACAGGGACTGGCAGCAGCAGGGAGGTGCAGCAGCCAAGCAGAAGGGGGAGGCTTTCACAGATGGGAGGTAACTGAGAGACCCATGGCAAATCATGGAACTGTGTCACAGAATCATAGAATGGTTTGGGTTGGAAGGGACCTTAGAGATCATCTCACGGGGAGGGGCACCTTCCACTAAATTAGGTTGCTCAAAGCCCCGTCCATCCTGGCCTTGAACGCTGCCAGGGGTGAGGTACCGACACATCTTCCCTCTTGCCAAATTTCAAATCCTTACTCCAAAGAAGGGGCATGTTTGAGCTGTTCAGCTAGAAGGTCACCGAAGCGCTTTGGGTGCTGTGAAAAAGCTTCTTCTGCCCCTGACTTCTGTGCTTGGTGCCAGGCATTGGCCAAGCCTGTTTGGCTGGATCTTTCCCTCAAAGAAGACAGAGGCAGCCATACAACATGGAAAAAATCAACTTACAATGTTTGGCAATGCTTTAGTTGCCTGAAAATGGGGTTGTATAGTTGGACGTCTTGAATAACTTGAAAAGCAAGCATCCCTACCAGCACTGCCTACACTGCAGTTGACTGTACAAGGTGTATAAATGTCATTTTTGAGAGTTTTTCCAGCTGCGATGTGTTCACCCAGCCTTAAAATGATGTCAGTGGTGTCTCTGACTGTCATCCATTCCTGCCAACACAGGCTACTTTACACGGGCACAGTCATGGGGAGTCATGCCCTTGGGCATCCACTGCTCCGGAAGTACCAAACCTTAAGCTTAAACTACAAGTCAGAAGGAAAAACAGCCTTTTGTGTCATACATCCATAATGAGTAACAAGAGGGCCTCGTCTGCAGCTACAATGGTGTTTTGTGGCAGCTCCCCGCTAGCTTTGCATGCTGTCTAAGGCCCAGGAGATGTCCTCTGGGCAGCTACAGCCCGAGCTGAATGGGGGACACTTGAATGATCTGCTTTCGTTCTCACAGGAACCTCCAAAGGGATGCTGCCATTTGAACTCTTACTCCCATTGCTCTTGATGTGCTGCAATACCATGTGTGTGCTAGCTTCTCCCCCTCCTCTCTCTCTGATAGCTGTAATTGCTTTTAAAATCACTTTCCTGCTCTGGGTCCTCTTTTTACACCAGTTTTATCAGCCACTGAGGTCGAGAGCAGGCTGCCTGCACTCCACACTGCATCTCATGAACTGGGATTCTTGGGCTACACTTTCCTACTGCAAAATGAGGTCTCTGGTGCACGAGGCCTCATGCAGCTGTGTTAGCAGTCCTGGCACAGGCAGGTCAGTGGCTTCCGTGGCACAGGGAAGGTGAGGGGGAATATCTGGCCTTGCCAGGGTGAAATAGAAGTTGCAGGAAGGAGCTGCCAAATGTCGGCTGAGGTCCCTGCTGTAGGTCTTGGCCCAGATCAGGGTAACAGGAGCAAATCTCATTAGCAACTCAGCTGAGATAGCTCCCCATTTCAGCATGGTTGTATCTACAGCATGAGTACCTCTGCCTGGACCTCAGAATAACCCATACCATACCTGCAGGCCTGGTGAGCCACCAGTGAGGGTGGGAGGCAGCTTTGTGCCTCAAGGGCCAAAGAGACTCCTGCTCAAGATGACAGGAAAGCTCCTGTGCAAAGGTGGACCAGGGAGTGGAAAGGAATATTAATAAAGGTGGTACTGACTGAGTGATACAGAGAGCAAAGCCCAAGGGAGGCTGGCACAAGAAAGTCCAGGCTATTGTTCAGTAGAAGAGAATAAGAATGTTTGATTTGATTTTAAAAATGAGCAGTGGATGGGCAGAGGAATGGGGATGCTTTCAGCAGTGCACTTCAAGATTGAGATTTGCTGCCATGGGAGATTGCCACGACAAAAAGATCAGGAGGCCTGAAAAAATGCATGGGCATTTATAAAGGTTGTGGATATCACTGGAGTTACCTCATCTGAGATAATCATGCAGAAGGGATATAAACCAGAACTCTTCAGGGGACATGCCAAGTGATAAATTCCTGGGGGTAAAAAAGTATTTTCCTATGGGCAAGTTATGATTGGCCATTCTGGCATTTCTCATTCTGGCTTTACAGCACTTGGCAGTTGGGTACCTTCGAAGACAAGACAGGGGAGGAGATGAACTGGGAGCCCCATCCAAGGCAGTAATCCCTCTGCTCCCGCGTCCTGCTATGTGAGAAAGCATGCAAGGAATTATAATTCCCTTTGGACATGTGACCTGAATTGCAGCGGGAATTTGCATTCCTGGTGCCTGCTTCCATTTCAGACCTGTCCCCCACGCACAGCAACACCTGCAAGGGGCTTTATCGCCCTCTCTGAGAGCACAAGCTCCACAGTGTTTTCAGAGAAATTAAGAGTGTATACAAAGGAAACCAAAACAGTAAGAAGGAGTGAAAAATATGTCAATGCAATGTAAAAGCTTATCCATACAAAACAAACTTGCTAAAAGAAAAATCAACTGTCACTTTAAAACCTGACACTAAGTTTCTCAAATCACAGCCCTTAATCAGGAGCAATACTTGAAGAAGAACAAAGAGAATTTCTGATGAAAAATCAGGACAGTTGAGCGCTAGGCTCAGCAGGACTAACTGCATGACAATATGGATAAGAATGACAATTGCATTAGCTTAGCCCAAAATGACTGGCCAGAGCTGGGTTTTTTTGGTCAGATGGATTTTTGTAATGTCTTCATTTACTTTTTAAGCAAAGTTGGCAGTAGAATTACAAATAGATTAGGGTACATCCACCTATTCTCTTAAGGGGACAGGATGCTTCAGAAATTCATCCTAAGATTGGCCTTACTGCTCTTTGAAATGCACAGGCCCATGTGGGTTAAATCAAGGGTCCCTTACAGGTCATTCTGTTAATCACGGGGATTAACAGAAGTTAGCTCCTACTGATGAAAGTTAGAGGATCCAAACCCAGGAGTCTCTCACTTTATTCCATGCATTGTACTCCAACCCCAGCCTTCAGTCAAACCCTCCCCGTGGTCATCCTCTCACTTTATCCAATTTTTACATCCTATTTACCTTTTTAAAAATTGGGATAACTTCAAGCAGGCACTCATCCTTTGCCCTTTAAAAATAGCCTAGAAAGATACCTCTACCCAATCTGTATTTTCTGCAATAGGAAACTATGTTTATCTCCCAGCTCTATGGCCAAATGCTGGTTCAAATTCAAAGCCCAGTGATCCCAATCCTGTGTCCGGCTGCCAGCCCCATGCAGCCAGGACCTCCTATAGCACCCAGTG
The DNA here is from genome assembly GCA_009867235.2 of Psittacus erithacus. NCBI lineage: Eukaryota > Metazoa > Chordata > Aves > Psittaciformes > Psittacidae > Psittacus > Psittacus erithacus. Next base: position 17,307 of record WYDI02030802.1, read on the forward strand.
GGAACAGCGGGGGGTTCCCAAACCAGTGCGTTCCCAAACTAGTGCACTGTGGGATCACAGCCAGGGAGGTGGCAGCCAGTTCAGATGGGGGACAGGAGGCAGACATTCCCCCACAGCCCATATCTGGGCCACTGGTCTCACTGTTGAGCATTACTTTGATAGAGTGGGAGTTTGGCCTTACCAAAACCAGGAGCTCAAAGTTGGGAGCATGAATGATGTGGTGGAAATGTGAACAGCAACAAAAATGGCTGACCATGGTGAACCTGTTGCTGTCCTATGTGCAGCATCACACACATGGCGGTTTATATGTCTCTCTGTGCTGTGCAGAGGGCCAGGAAGTCTGTAAGATGGCCACTTTCAGGGTAGGAGGCAGTGAGCCCTATGGTATGGGCAGCACTAACAGGTAGCAGGGCCAAAGGCTCAATCAGCCTCAGGGGCAAATCCATCTGGGACTGATGCCTCTCTGCAATGAGGAACAAGTTACTTTTACCTGTTCTGCAGAAAATGACCAGTACAAAAGTATCTGCACCTCTAATTCTTCATTCATCAGAGTCATTGGCAGCTTCAAAGCCCAGATCTTGAACCACTGCCTGACAGGCAGCACAAGTCTCCTGCAGCCACCTGAAGCAGCAGCACTGAATGGCTGCTGCTGGCTTGATGTGGATGTGCTCAGGATACCTGCTTTGAGCACCCTGGCTCCTGCACAAGATGCTGATGGGTCTGCAAGACTGACGAATGACCAGAGAGGAGGTTCCTGTCATCACACAGGCTGCCTTCCCTGCCACCACTGACCCAGTCTGTACACACAGCTCTGATTGCGACACAGCTGGCCTCTCTCAGTGGCTGTTTTTATTCATCTTCCTCAAAGGCTTAAATAAACAAGACACAGGTTAAAAACAAAATCTTGGCCCCAGCCCCTTCCTGAGCTGGCTGTTCCATGGTGGCTTCCTGCCCTGCACATGAGCTTCCCCTTCCAGAGGAAAGAGGCGCCGTCTTGCAGCTGCCTTGAGTGGAAAATAGGGCCCCGTACCCAGCTTTGATATCGATGCCAGGCCATTTAAGCAGCTCTCTCAGCACTGTCCTCAGCGCTCTGCATGTTGAGTGGGAACTCAAGCACCCTGTTGGGAGCCAGGAGAGGTTTGCCTTCCCAGGACTGCAGCAAAAGGACACATTGCATCACTTGGGCACCAGCTCCATGCGATGGGGCATTTCTGGAGGCATGAGCTCTGTGCACCTCTCCAAAGCCTTCGTCTGGGGGATGGGAATCTTATTCCACTTGCAGTGTGTCATGAACATAAACACAACCTTGGAGAAGCCCGTCAGCTTGACAGCTTTTGCTCTTGGGACCCACGGTGCAAGTTGCACTCAAGTGAAGCTCCTCTGGTCATTTTGATGAAGGGACATAAGAAGCTTGTCTTGTTCACCCCAGCCCAAGTTGACCGTATGACAGCTGGGCAAGGCTCCCAAGGGTTTCAAAATGCTTCATGTGCACAGACTTGTCTCACTGCACCTTTGTGATGGATGTTTTCTATTCTTACCATTCAAAACTTTCAGAAACAGACAAAAGGACACCAAGGTACATGCGAGATGCTGCGCTAGACAATGTGCATTTTTTCCTGCCCCTAGCTCTGTGCTTTCTTGATGAGGCCCAAATGTTTCCCTTAGCAGAGCATTTGAAGTTTTGTTTTCTGAGCATATTAAAGAGCTTTATGTCCATCATGCTACTGTTAAAATGTGCCAGTGTCTAGCATGGGCAATATGTTCCTGACTAGTGCTTTAAAGTGTTATCTGTAAGTTATGTGACGCTCCCCATTTAAATTAAAATACATCAAGTTAAACTCAAGGGAAGTGGATAGCTGCACTTTCATTTTATTTCATTCTATTTTCTCTTTATGACCAATTTTACCCTAATAATAAAAACTTTGACTCTAGTTCCCTAAGGCACCATGCTGCATGCAGGACCATGCTGGAAACTGCCATCAGGTCTCACATTGTCAGGGTTTCAGCTGCCAGACAATGGCATAAACAAGGTGATTAATGTCAACATGGCATCGAGGGGTCTTTTTCCTCCTTCTGCTGAGAAAGTCTGCACTTCTCAGCTGGCCTGAACTCGACAGGCACGGAGATACGGATCTGAAACTTATCTGATGCTGGCATTCACTGCTGGTGCTGGCATCCACTGCTGGTGCTAGCAGGATTTCAAACTGCCATCATGGACTTGCCACATTGAGATGTATCCAAGTGCTCTGAGGAGATTCTTCCAGCGCACAACCGCAGAAAGGAGACTTTAAAAACAGACACTGGGGGTAGAGCTCCTGGAAGCAAATGCTTCCTCTTTGATCTGTTTCAGCCCCACAGAAAATAGAGACTTGAAGACATAGCGTCCCACTGCAGGTACTGGCGATTACACCAGTGCTGGTGCCCAGCTCCTGTGCCGCTCATGCAGAGCCAGAGTTATGGGACAGCCAAATCCCCAAGGGCTCCCATGCATATAGATGCCTTGAGAAACTCTTCTAAATGGTTTTGGCTACACTGGAAAAGGTGTTTAAAGCAAACAAACAAACAAGAACATGAAATGTAATATTAATCTGCAAAATTGCAAAGTAATAAAATCCAAGCTTTCTCATCTCCTTCACCATTAGGTTTGTGGGGCTGCGGAACAGCAATGTGGTATAGTGGTCCTGCTCGCCTGACTGCTCACCCAGCTGGGCTTCCATCACCTCAGCTCAGCTCACAGGGCAGGTACAGGTATTTGTACCTCATGGTACCTCTTCTCCTCAGGGAGCACAGCTCTGGTCAAGGCCTTATTGCCTGTTCATGACTTCGCATATTGGGGGTCTTAAACAGGGGCTTGTGCCACATGGCAAAGCACACAGGCAAGACATCCTTGCAAAGAGCTGGACCACTGTGCAGAGCTCCATAGGCTGAACTTTGGCCGTGTCTGTGGCACAGTAAGGCTCAAGGAAAGACATGAAATGTCTGCATGCCTTCTCCTCCTCACAACAGAGATTTACCCCAACCCTGCTCTGAATGCTAGGAGGTGTGATGAGCATCACCCACTGCTTTCCCTGGCTTACCTGCTTGCTTCCAAGAGTCCTGCACCCTTCTGACCTATTGTGTCCTCCTCACACCTCGTTCAGAACAGTAAAGGGAGCAAAGGACAATAAAACCACTGACCTTATTATACCATGGACCTTTTCAAATCCTGACATAAATTCATGAGCTTTAATAGGTATATACTGAGCATACTGAAGCATGGCCTTGGGTTTGGTGATTTAAGTCTCTGCTCTTTGCCAAGGCCACGCAGGCATGGCGGATTTGTACTTGGGGACTGGATGTAAGGTATTTTTATGAAAAGATGATTTGGATCTTCATGGCTGTGGGGTGCGTGTATGTGTGTGAGGGGAATGATGCAACTGAAACCTCAGCAATGTCTGCCTGAGAGCAGGGGCTCCGGTGATCATGCTGAAATTCGCACGCTGCCCACCACCTTTCAGTATTGAAAACAGAGGATGCCAGCATGCCTCAGAAGTGAGCTGCATGGGTGGCACAAGCATGCTCCCATCCCATTGGCAGACCCTGGGATCCCTTTCTGGCACACCCCCCCCCCCATTCCTCCACACCAAGGAAGGTCCCCATTGCTCCCGAGGGAGAAGCACTGCTCCTGGGGCAGACCCACGGTCTCTGCCACCCTCGCTGTTCCTGCCATCAATGTGGGAGATCTGGACCCAGAGTGGCCTGGGTGGGCAGGGGCTTATTGTCAGGATGTGCCTCGGGCATGGCGCCTTTGCCCAGCCCTGCTTTCTGACCACAGAAAGAAAACATTTGCCCAGACACAGCCCAGCCCCCTTGCCACGTTGAAAGCCTGGCTGCCGACAGCTTCAAGGGGGTCATGCAATACCTCCCCAGCAGGACACAGAGAACAAGACTGGGAGACAAGTTAAACGAGGCTGGGTTATAGAGCCTTGTTGAAATCCGTCCTCACAAAAGGAAGCTGTCTGGAAACCTGCTCATCCTAGGGGAGGAGAGTCTCCCTGTGAAGAACGGAGGCTTGCCAGGCCTGCCACCGCCACTGCTCGTATGCAGCCAGGCGCCAAGCAGAGCTGGTGCTCCAGCCTGGGCTGCAGCATCAGCAGCTGCCTGGGAAAACAAGGGGGAGACAAATAACACTGCAGGAAGTGATCCCTGCAAAGCAGGATTCACAAGAGCTCCAGAGCCCATGCCCCATGGCACTGCATGCCCCAGGAAACACTGCAAGCACAGGCGACCATCCCTGCCATCTGGCCAGGGATCAAAGGGCATCCTGGAGGGAGCAGGGAATACGGGCACAGTGGCTGAGAGGGTATTTCCCAGTTGGTACAAGGTCCAGAGGTATCCTAGATATTTCCTGACAAGCTAGGATGGGTCTAAGGGCTGTCTTATCCTTCCCTCTGGGACAACAGGTTTTTAGTGATCATCAAACATGCCTGTACTTTTCCCTGTGTGTCTGTGCTGAGCTCTGTACTGTCCTGCTTACGATCCAGGTCTTGACCGCAGTTGGTGCTCATCCTAGGTCAGCAGGGAAGAGTTTGGCTTGCCTGTCCAGTGGCAGCTTTATACAATGCAGAGGATGTCTCCTTGCTAGCATACTCCAGGTAGGTGTGGGGTGATGACAGAAGGAGACAGGCACAAAGAGATTCCCTGATTTCTCCTGCTGTCCTCCTAGCTAAAAACCTCAGCACTTCCAAACCTGTATGCCCTTATGCACCCTTATCATGTAGCAAGAGGACAGCAGGATGGCCTGAGGACAATGGTCTATGATGAAAGAAACAGAAAAAACACTGTTGTACCTTCTGCCCCTAAAGGTCAACCAGAAATGTAGGTTCTTCAAGATCATTCCAGCTCTGAGGAGAAACCTAATAGGAATTTAGAGGGTCTCTCACTAGAGTCTTTGTTCATAAAAACCCCAGCTCTTCTTCCTTGAACCCAGGAGGGCTCATGCAGCAGGAGCCTGGGTCACTGCTCAGAGACAGACTGCTGCAAGTAGCGCTTCTACCCAAAAACGATCACTGAGCTTTTTCCCTGCCTTCTCTCTCAGCTTCTTTGCACTTACTTGTCTGCAGCCAAGTGTCTGGGATGGAGCAGTTACTGTTTTGTAGAGGAGGGTGACTGTCCTGCCTGCCCTACACCCTTAGATTTAGGAGGACTCATCCCCCCTCTCACATCTGCCCTCTCAGCCACCTCCTTATCCTGAAGGAGCTCAGAATGACAAGGCTCTAATAAACCCACCGTGAAGAGAACAAGGGAAAATCATTTAAGAAATGATGAATGACACATTCTTACTTATCTGTAATTACACAGTACGCTTCTGTAAGGTATTTTCTCATTGCTAATCCAAAATATTTGTACTCCCTTTTCTCATCGTTTTCTGCTCCTTCATTCCCTCCCAGGCAGCTGTTCACAGTGCTCTCAAGGTGCATTCAGTGTGCTTGCAGCCTGCCTGCAAATGTCTGCCCATTTGGTGCCAGTGGGGAGGAAGGGGATTTGGGCTTCAGCTTCTCCAGCCTTGCCTTGGCTTTTCATAGCTGTATTTGCAACAGGGGAAGAGCAGAGAGAGAGCAAAATCCTGAAGTTTTGTTTCCCCAGTACGTTTTCCCCTAGTACATTTTCTAATCAGCCTCGTGACAGCATGGGATTTTGTTTCAGGACCCCACTGTATTCTGTATACCGGAGTATACAAACATGAATACCCAGGTCAGGACTGTATGCCCTTATACAACAAGTCCCACAGTATTCCTCTAGGTTTATCCTTAAGACTCTCGTTCTGCTTTTTCTAAGACTGTAAAATATCCCAGATTTCCACTTTAAAAAATAAAGAAACAAAAAAACCCCGGCCACACAAACATGTGCTTCTATGCATGATCCAAACCTCTTTGTTCTTTTCCCGAAACTCCACAAAAAGGCATGCAGAAATCCTTAGCTTTTCACCAAAATTGTAAGGAAGTGCTTTGCTACTCCTGAGGTCCTTAAAAGGATGGGAATCTGCTGGGTGTTGCTCCTTGATGCAGTTCTGAGGAGCAAACCAGCTGACTGAAAGGGTATGCAAAAAAACACCCCGCCAGCCCTTCAGGCTGTGGTCACATGGAGATGTTTTAGGGATCCCAACCACCTCACAGATCTGTTGAAATGTTCTGGATTCAGTGTTTCTCCCTTGAGCTTTGTGCAATACTCCCATACCTCCTAGGACATGGAGGGAGAGGATGTCTTTCACTTGGACATCTGGCACTAGTATCCCAACAGACAAGCTTCAGGGCATTTTATGAAATAGTCTGCAGCTCTCAGAATCTGCTTCAGACAGAAACCCAACAACATCAGGCAATGTAGCCCATTAATGAAATTACTCTGACAGATATTATTTCATGGCGGCTCTCTGTGTTTCTGTGGGACTGTTACTTGCAATAGAGGCATTCATCTTCTGCACGCATTTTCTACATCCTTCCTGAATCTTACCCAATAGGATTTTTCCTTTAGCTTAGCTAAGGCTTTTGGGGAATGTATAGAAACCCAGCATCATTCACATTTGCCAGTTTCAAAATAATGATGTCAGAACTTCCTAACAAGGTGCTCTACAGGTAGTTTCCATGCACTATAACTTTTATACAGTATTTCACCCTTAATCCCAAATTTTCATGCCATGACCAGAATGTTTTTCCCTTGGTACTCCAAATATACAATTCATTGTGCTCAAAAGGTATACCTCATTCCAGGACAACTGAGTTTCCCAGCTCATTTTCTAGTCATATCTTACTGGGATCCTTTCTGTGATGGACCTTCTGGTGTGAGTGGGTTCAGGAGCCCACACTCCTTCCCTGGCATTGCCCTTCCCATTCTCTTGGATGAACTAGAAGCATTTGCATATCTGCAAGTTTTAAGAGATGAAACAAGCATCTCCTCTGCATTCATTTCCTTGGAGAATCATCTATTCCATTTTGCACCCATGACATTGTTTGCATTGTGCCTCAAAGCTGCTGCCTGGACTGTAGTAGTAGGCATCTCTGCTACTCCATTCATGCCCAGATGTGTAGTTAACAGTGCAGTTGCAAAACTGCCACTTTCCTTAATACTTGGGCAAATTGCATTTGGAATTCCTAGGCCCACAGAGTGAGCTATTGCAAGGATGCATGGCCTACCCTTACCGTAGTGTTCCTAGTAGTGCAAATATCAACAAAACTTACCAGTAAATCTAACTACTGGCAGGAATTGCACTAGTTGAAACTGCTAAATCTCATTCTGTTGGCCACTAAAAGGCTCTCCTCTGTCATCTTGCCTGTGCAAGGTTTTGCAATGTTAGCAAATCTACAAACAAACCTTCTGTAATAGGAGCAGAGTCCTATGGACCTGCACCTCTGTGAGTGGCTGGGGAGCTGGCCAGCTCCATGCAGTCTCAGTTTTGTTTCTTTCAGTGGAAATTCCCCATCACCAGTAGTGTAGGAGGAATAAGTTACCCGCTTTTGAAACTACTCCCTTTCCTTTGGGACCAGTTATAGACTGTCAACCTTGAATTTATCACAAGCCATGTGCAACTGCACCTACTGCTTCTTGTTCAAAGGTCTCAGCATGCACCCATAAATAGCCAAATAACAACAGACATACGGAAAGGCTGAGGCCACTCAAGGCCTTCTGCTGGCATGGTCTGCCCTACCTTCCCCACCAGCCTCTCCAGTGGAGCTTGTGCATTATGCAAACCCTGACCATCACTTAGATTGGACTTCGCTGAGAAGCAATCTTCCCCATCTTTCAGGTCCACTTCTGCCTGTCAATACACAGATCTATTGTGAGTGACCAAACTGGACCCACTGGTATCATCCAAGGCATTTTCATTCACAGATTCAGCTGCTTTCCAGTGACTCCAGAGCAGGGACTTACAGGGAAGCTTGTTTTATTTGTTGCTGGTTGCTGCTCCTGGAAAACATCCAGCAGGCAGATGGGGATCATTTCTATTTCACATCCACAAGATCTAACTGAGCTGTTGGCTAAGAATCTGTGAGGGTCCCAGGTCTCCAGGCAGGCTTCAGACCCTCTCATCAGTCAGGGCTGGAAGCAGCCTCAAAGTCGAGCCACCTTTATTTTTTACTGTCCTGAGAAGCAGGACAGTTTTTCATTGCAGACCAGTTACCCACAAATAATTTACTTCACTTGAAACACAGCTTTAAAGGGTATTTCTAAACTGATAGAGTAAGGCACAGCTCCTGGTGTTTATCACACAGTTACAGACATGGGGCACAGAGAACAACATCATGCTTTCTGCTCCAGTGTCCCTGTTTCACCAATCTGGCTTTCTCAGGTTTAGAAACATTGATGCTCTCCTGTCACCACTATCCCTTTCAAGCTCATTAGCTCGGCCACCATTAGCCCAAGCGCTGGTCTAGCTTGGCTGCTCTGGTAGACTTTGGGTCATCACTGTCAATATCACCCATTTCACATGGCCTCTGTGACCAAAGCCCCCCTTGTAAGGTTTTTGTAACAGTCCTGCACAAAAATGAGGCCCTGACTCTGCACCCCCAAGCTGGACCTACCTCCATTTCCCCATTTTACAATGCTGAAAAGGCTTCGTTGCACGTCCTATCTTGTCTTGGCCCACCACCTTCCCACAGTCAGGTTCTTTTATTTCTGCTTCTGAATACAGCTGCATTTTTGCATGGCCACTGCCTCTCTTTTTAATGTATGTTTTACATACATTGGGTGAGTGTGGTACTCTCTAAAATAGAAAGTCCTCTTTTCTTCTTTCTGCATTAGCCACAGAGCTATGCTGACAGGACTCCTGGTGACTGACCAGCTTCTCACAAGAATCTGCTTGCTGGCCCAGTGCTCTGCTGCAGCTTGTGATTTAAGCACCTTGGCAAATTCCTCTGCCTCTCACGGTGTCTTTGGCTTCTCATTAAACACAGAGATATCGTTTCTGGCTCAGGAAGTTTCTGCACCACGGGACTCCAGGACCTGGGAGACCAGCCTGGAGGGCATTCATTATGTGCATGCTCTGTTTGTCTGCTCCTATGAGGCATCTCCTGCTGGACTCTGGGTCAGCTGGACCTTTTTCCTGACCCAGCTCAGGTTTTTATGCGCTCTTGTTTCATTTTTTACCCCTGGTCTCAATCCAGTCATCCCATAATTGAAAATCTATTAATAGTCAATGTCCAATTTACCCTGGAAGTCTTCAGTAATATCTTTGTTATTAACTAAAATGATCCAGGTCCTTCAGCTGAACTCTCTTTGTCCCTCACTTTGTAGTATGTGGCTGACCAGCTCTCTCTAATTTGATGGTTGCTTCTAGTCATATAGCCAGCCTAGATAATTTAATCCTTTACCCAGAAGGCAAATACTGTCTGCCATAAGAGCTGAACCCATCAAGTTGCCTCCTAGGTGCCCTATTTCAGAGCCATTTCCTTACGTTGTGGTTATGGACTGAGTTGAATAACCCTCCCAAAGGTATTCTCCTCAAAGACCATGGGTTTTGCACTTACTCAGCTGGGAGAGTCAGTTTGATTCCTTCCTCCTGCAGACTGAAAATGGTGGTGAGTGTTTGGTAGTAGGTGGTGTTCTGGCTAGCCCTTGTCTACAGCACAAGGCTGTTTTTTCCTGCAGTGACCTGCAAGCTTTTGATTTCCTTTTCTGAGTGGTTTTTTTTCAGTTTCTTAACTATTTGGTGTGGTTAATCTTGGCTTGTAAATTGGCCAAAGGTTTCCTGTGCCTCCTAATTTCTGGAAAGCATTCTTTTCCATGACAGTCATGCTGCCGATCACCTCTTTGATCCATCTTGCCATTTTAAACTGGGAGTCTTCCAGGAGAATTTTGCATTCTCCCTTGACACTGAAGCTTTTTATCCTTGTCTGCAGGTGACCTCTTATAAACCTCTCTTAGAAGCTTCCAGATGTTGCTTGAACTTCTTTTACAAAGTCTCCAGCTGTCTCGGCTCACATTTTGCATCCTTTGGTCATCTTTTGATTTCCATTCCCAATTGGTTCCAGAGGAATCCCACAATTAGGACTTCTCCTCCTACAAGCCGAGTCTCACTCTGGGCATTGTTTCCATAACCTGAAGGTTTGCAGGTTGTTCCTGAGAGGATGGAACTGGCAAAGATGGTCCAGAAATGCTCCAGGTGCCCCACAAGAAGGTGCTCCAGAAATGCTCACCCCCATCTCCCCACCCCTGTATTAGTCACAGAAACCACACAAATCCTTGCTTTGCTGCCCATGGGAGGAATCAGCTAAAGAAAATGGTCTTTTTTTGTTAGCGTTCAAGCTCCCTTTGAGTCAGCACTCCCCCAAAAGGTCTCCATGTGGTTTATCTCAGGGTTAAGCTCCTTCTTTTATTTGGACTGCGCCTCTAGTTTGTTTGATGGTTTTCTCAAAGATCGGCCCAAGTCAGGAAGAGAAGGACTTCATGCTGAAGGTGGTTGTTTCTCTCCACTGCCTAGCAAGACAGCCTGTAGCTCCACCTTAGATGTCCAATATGGATGCCTAACTTGAGGCAATCAACGCCACCCGGCAATTGCCCTTCCTGACAGAACACAGCCATATACAGCCTATGTAACAGTTCGTTTTTCCCACCAGGAGGATATTCTCCCAACAACCTCTGCAGCAGTCCACAAGCCTCTTCCCCTGACGTCCCCAAATACAACCTATGGGCATGCGGTATACATTTATGTTGTTTATTTTTAGTTTCAGTTTATTTGCACTGACAGTGTGAAGATGCCATCAGGTTATAACAGGGAAAGGGCTATACCAGCCTGCAGTGCCACTTGCTTGCCTGCCAAGCAGGAATCTCCAACACCTCATCATAGCCTTTTTGCTGCTCCTAAAACCTCATTCGCACTTCACAGTGGGGCAGTGGGGTTTCAGCAGCCTCTCAGCATCTAAAAATCACGAGTTTAGCTCCTGGTAAGATTACCTGTAAAGCACCATCGTTAGGAAGGAATGACGCGGATCTTTTTCTCTTTTGGCTGGCAGGGGCATGCTTTTGGAGGAATTCCCTCCCACATGCTGTGGGAGCCAGAAGCTGCCCCTCTCCTTAGTGCGCCGCGCGTTTGGGGGTCCCACACCTCCGGGAGCCGGAGCCGAAGTGAGGGAGCGAGGGAGGGAGAGAGAGAAGCTTAACCAAACGAAAGGCAAGCGGCCAGGGCTGGTGCGAGGGGGGAATAAACACATCGCTATGGATCTCCTCTGCTGCTGACACTTCCCACCGGGAATACCGGAGAGAAAGCCGCCTGCCCGACCCTGTGTCTGGGAATAAGGGGTAGGGAGGGGGAGATGTCGGGGAGGGGGGGGCCTCATCTCCCCCCGCATAGCACGTGGGAC
>WYDI02030802.1:29849-69832 GCA_009867235.2 Psittacus erithacus
CCCCGTTTCCGCCGCGACCGGCCTTAGCTCCACGGTCGCCTCGACCGCCGGACGCTCCACAACACGGCACACCCTGCCCCCGCCCGGCGCCCGCCGCACGTGAGCCGTGTGCGGGGCTGGCTGTCGGCGCGCGTGCCCCGCGGCAGCGGGTGCAACCTCGCGTGTGCTGCGGGCGGGTGCGCGGGGAGCGGGAGCGAGGCGGGCAGGGGGAGCGGCAGCGGCGGAGGCAGAGGAGGGGAAAGGGGGGGGAACGGGGACGAGCTGCCGCACACTTTCGCCACTGCACGGGTGAAGGGGGGAACGGAGGCTGCATGTGCGCAGCGTCGCTCTCGGATCTCCACGGACTAATCTCAGCATCCCGCCGGCTCCATCAAAAGCAGCGACGAAACGTCAGCCGCTGACAGACATGGATGAAGGAATCTCCCGCTTGCCGGAGAGGCAGTTACTGGAGCACAGGGATTTTATAGGGTAAGGAGCCAGGGCAGCACCTCCGGCTCCTGGCTCTACGGCGTTTCGTCCCCTGCAGAAAGTGCTGTGAGGCTCTGGCAGCAGAGCCGTCTGCCCGGCGGTGCGTGGGGATAGCCTCCCTCCGCGTCCTCCCGGCCATCCCCTGCCCGATCCCCGGCCCTCCGTCTGCCTGCCCGCTAGCCCTGGCTCTTGCCGATGCCGGATCTTTGTATTTCTCTCCAGGCTGGACTACCCTTCCCTGTATATGTGCAAACCCAAAAGAGGCGTGAAGAGGGACGACAGCAAGGTAAGTTTCTGGGGTTGTTCTCACTCGAGCACTTATTTGGGGGTCGCTAAATTTCACGGCGCAGCTGCACCTCAAGGAGCATCCCCGGACGGCTTCGCTTTAACTTCCACACCCCCCTTCCCCCCCCTCCCAAAGTGCAAGCGGGTTTCCGAACGAGCTGGCACGGCTGGGAGAGCCGTGCCTTGGTGATAATTTGAGCGACATGTGGTCGGCGTGACATTTGTTTTGGTTTTGGTCGGCGTTCCGAGGGACTTTGTCTAACGCCTGGCGTTTCCGGATTTTGCTAATTAGGAAACATACAAATTGCCACATAGACTGATAGAAAAGAAGAGGCGAGACAGGATTAACGAATGCATTGCCCAGCTGAAGGATTTACTGCCCGAGCATCTGAAATTGACGGTAAGGTGCAGAGGGGCGTAGATGTACATGCAGATGCAGGCTCCGGCAGCCTGCCCGCTGCGCAGCCCGAAGGGCGGCGGGGTGCGGGACGCCGTGCTGCCTGCCCTCTCTCCTGCCCGCTTGCCTGCCTGCCTGCCCGTAACTGCCCCTTCGGGGACCAGTTTCCCTAAGTTACAGAGGCGGCCGGGCGTTTGGCAGTGGCCGCAGCATGCCGGGAGTTAGGCGGCCAAGCTGCCCCCCCTTCTTTTGCCTTTGCAGACGCTGGGACACCTGGAGAAAGCGGTGGTGCTGGAATTGACTTTGAAACACTTGAAAGCGTTAACAGCCTTAACGGAGCAGCAGCACCAGAAGATCATTGCTCTGCAGAACGGTAAGCGGGGGGCGACGGGGGCGGACGGGGGGGTGCTGGGGAGGCGACAAGCGGGGCACCCCACGGTGGAGTCGCGGGCAAACGCTGTCCCCTTTCTGTATCCCCCGCAGGGGAGCGGTCCATGAAGTCCCCCGTGCAGGCCGACCTGGACGCCTTCCACTCGGGCTTTCAGACGTGCGCCAAGGAAGTGCTGCAGTACCTCTCCCGCTTCGAGAGCTGGACCCCTCGCGAGCAGCGATGCGCCCAGCTCCTCGGCCACCTGCACTCCATCTCGTCCCAGTTCCTCCCCGGCCCCCAGCTCCTCTCCCCGCCGCCAGGCCCCCTCTGCAAGGGATCCTCCCCCTCTTCCTCCACGCCCGCTCCCCCCTGCGCTCCGGGCCACAAGCCGGAGGGCCAGGCTAACTGCGTGCCCGTCATCCAGCGGACTCACGCCGCCGAGCTCAGCGCTGAGACCGACACGGACACGGACAGCGGCTACGGCGGGGAGGGCGAGGCGCGCGCCGAGCGCGGCCCTGCGGCTGCCGGGGGCGCGCTGCCCGCCCTGGCCATCAAGCAGGAGCCGTCGGGGGAGGAGGCTCCCCCCGCGCCTAAGCGGCTGAAGCTGGACCGCGGCGGCAGCCCCATGCCCGCCCCGCCTGGGCTGGCGGCGCGGGGAGCCGAGGCGGCAGCGGCTGCAGCAGCGGCGGCGGCGCTGGTGAGACCCGACGCCGCACTTCTGGGCTCGCTGATGGCCCTGGGGGCGGGCGGCGGCGGGGTCCCCTTCGGACAGCCGGCTGCGGCCCCTTTCTGCCTGCCCTTCTACTTCATCTCCCCCTCTGCCGCCGCCGCCTACATGCAGCCCTTCCTGGATAAAGGCAGCCTGGAGAAGTATCTTTACCCCGCCGCCCCCATCCCTCTCCTCTACCCGGGCATCCCGGCCCAGGCCGCTGCCGCCGCAGCCGCAGCCGCCGCCTCCTTCCCCTGCCTTTCCTCCGTGCTCGGCCCCTCCGAGAAAGTGGCCGCAGCCGCCGGGCTTCCCCCAGCTCCTCACCTCCCGCACCCTTTCGCTGCCGCCGCCGCCGGGATGGCCGCCGCCGAGCCCGGCGAGGAGGCCGATACCGCCGCTGCTCAGGAGCCCAGTGCCGAGGGCCCCTGAGACATCGCCGGCCGGGAGCCCCCATGGGCCGGCTCCCCGCCGCCGCTTCCCTCACCTCGGACTGGCCTCCCCGCCGCGAGGCGGGGAGGGGCCGTCGGGCCGGCACCTGCGCCCCCGGTTTCCTATGGAGGGCAGGGCGGCATCTGTAAGGGGTCGCCGGGGCCCGGCCCGGGAAGCGGCCGCCCCGAGGGGAGCCTCGCTGCCTCGCAGAGCACCGTCAAGGAGAAAATTTGCTACTCAATATTTTTTTAATGTTTGGCTTTATACATGCATAAATAAGGAAAAACAAGAAAGAAAAGAAAAAAAAAAAGAAGAAATAGTAAGGATACTTTTTTCTCTTTCTAAGGTAACTTAAATGTTGCACCTTATTTGCAATGGGTTCATAGGAACTTGCACTCGCGGCCCGGGAGCCCCGGGTGGGTTCGGGGTGCGGGCGGGGCGAAGTGAGGCGATGGAAGGAAGGAAGGCCCCCGCACCCGCGCTAGCACTTTACTGAGAGCAGGAGCGCAGAGAGACGGCAGCACCCCGAGCCCGAACCTGCAGTGCCTTGAGCACCCGGGCCTGCCGCTGGCTCCAGTGAGTTCTGGGTGCGCAAGGGAAGGAGGGGCAGACCCATTACGTAACCTTGTGTTTATTTTATAATTCTTATTTCTTTTCGGCTAAGGTATACAGGTGTGGCACGTGCACTTGTTCTCACCCTCTCTTTATTTAATTCAGTGTGTCCCTGAGAGATTTCCTCCTGAACCCTGCTGTATGAAATGAATGTTTCTGCACTGAATTACAGAAATATCCCCCCTCCTCTTTCTCCCCTTCAAGAAAACAGAGCAACTCATCAGCCTGAACTCTTCCTCACTCACTTTATCCTAAATCCGAGGGACACAAAACGGAGGCCGTAGGTAACGCACCTCATTGTGCAATCAGAAACGATTAGATCCGTCGGGGTAAGTTTCCCAAGTGGGTTCCCCCCTTCATCCTGTGCTCAAAAGCGGCCGTTTCCCTTCCCGGAGACAAAACAGACCCACCAGATAATCACACTGATAAAGCTTTTAGAAGAAGGCTTAAACCAAGACCTTGCCTAGATATTTTTAGTTTGTTGCCAAGGTAGCACTGTGAGAAATCTCACTTGAATGTTACGTAAGAGGTGAGACATGACAGCCTGGCGAGGCGTGAGCGTGCGTCCATTCGTCCGTCCGTGCGGGCTCTGTCCGTCTGTTTGGTGCATCTGCTGCTGCTGTTGCTACTGTTTTGCCTCAAACGCTGTGTTTAAACAACGTAAAAAAAAAAAGAAAAAGAAAAAAAATACTCTTACTGGCCTACAGAGTGGCTGTGTGTAAATAAGTTGTTAATACATCCAATTAATGATGTCTGACATGCTATTTTTGTAGGGAGAAAATACGTGTTAATGATATTTTGAGTTTAAAACTTTTCTGGGGAGGGTTTGCTGAAAAAGTTGCACTTTTGTTACAATGCTTATGCTTGATACAAGCTTATGCTGTCTTAAATTATTAAAAAAAAAAATAAATCCTGTCTGCAAGAAACCAGCTGGTTTAGAACAGTTTAGTATGTGATATATTAGAAATCAATCTTTATATTCAGTATTTTCCAGCACTCCATGAATTCTATTATCTAAATATTTCCACACTATTTTGTGATTAAAAAAAAAATTCTTACTAAGGAATAAAAACTTTAATACACAAAATGGGGTTGTCTTCTAATTAAAAATCTAATGATAAGACATGATAATGGGTGCACTGAGCTTCGAAACGTATGGCCGTGTGGCCAATGAAAATGGTTTTAATGCCTTTTCACATTTTTAATCTGTGTTTGGGTTTTCTTGGTTTCCTTTAACTCCCATTGGCAAACTCTGTTTGCAGGTATGTGCGTTTTACAACATGTAAAGCGTGCCTGTGAAACACACGTTTCTTCCTGACATCTACTTTTCTCCTTTTTGCAAAATAATAATCTTTGCAATGAATACTTCACAGCCCTGGTGCTGCACAGGAGCTATCTTTGTTCACCATGAGCAAACTTCACGATTTGCCTGACAATCTAATGACGTATCATCAGCTCTGGAGGAATGATGTATGTCCCAGCTTGGAAACCCCTCAACGAAAACTGAACGTTTGGAGGGGGAGGAGGGGAGTAAGCAGGAGGGGGAAGAGAGTGGTGGAAACAGGCAAGTAATTCATCGCATGGAAATGCAGCACCCGAAAGACTTCCACGGATTTAATATCTAAGCCGCATCACCTCTCCTTTCAAAAATTCTTCCTGCTCCAGAGAAATAAAATTAAGGAAACCCTCAAACAGTAGCCAATGTTTATGTAAGAGCGTAACACGAAGGCAGCGTTTCGTGCTCCCTCTGCCGGTTCTTCAGTACCAATGACTCTACGTACGCAAGGAATGAAGTTGGAGTGCAAAAGTAATAGAAAACTCTTCCAAGACTCGTGCTGATTCCAGCAGTCCTTTAAAATAGAGGAGGGATTCTAAATCGGGTGAAAAATAAGCGCTCCTTTAAAACTGTTCAAGTGGGATTACTAAGAAATAGGTACATGTCTTTTCATAAGGAAGCTATAGTAAAATTAACTCCTGTTAGACAGAGATACAGGCAGGCAGGCTGTACAAATACCAGAGGACAGATAGCGATGCTTTTTCCAGAAAGTGGTGCTGATGGACCAAAGGCCATTACATTCCATCAGGATACCCACTGAAGCCAACTGTTCATGGGCTGAAGTCAAAGCTTACTAAAGGCAATGAAAAAACCTGCGTCTGACTGCAGTTGTCTTTGAATCCCGCTCTGCACCTCGTGCTATTGCAGGAACAAAAATGAACCGGCTTCAGCCCTTCAGCTCGGTATCTTGCCAACCACTTTGCTTTGACCTGCATACTTAAACAGCTCAACACTTGTTACATGGCCAGAGTTACACAGGGATGAGCTTGCTCATAGACTCCAACTCCTCATGTTAGGGGGGGGGGATTTGCCTTACTGAGCATGAAGGAAGCCCTTCCTACCAGTTTACTATGCACCCAGAAAGGGTGGAGCCATGAGCAGTGTTCAAAAGAATCATACCCATCATGAACACTTGGGTTGTTTGAAACCTGGTCATGGGCCAGGCTTTATGCCTTTTTCAAATTTCCATCCTTCTAAACCTAGATCCTCACAGGGTTTTATCAATTTCAGTTCTTTTCCAAGCACAATAACAGGAAAGCTTATTTTTATCAGTCCTTGAATCAAACATGCCCAATGACTTCATCCCAAGTTGCCCCATCAGTGGAGTCTATTAAGTTTTATCACATAAACCAAAAAGACAAAATATGTGTGCTCAGATAATCCCAATGCCTAACAAAAGCAAACATGTGAAAGAAAGGTTTGTAGTTGAGGCTGATAACCCACTGCTGCTGTAGGCAAAAGGCAACTGACAGGAGGGACTCTAGTGTCAGCTTTAATTATTAAATCCCAGGATTCCTCAAATCCCTTTGGCACCTAAGTCAAATTATATATGAAATACATTTCATATTTTCCCAAGGTTAAAAAAACCCAATCATACAAACACTGGACAAGAGCCTGACAGGTTTAAATATACATTTACCTATGTGCAAATATGTATTATCAAAGCTTGGTATTTCTTACCTGCTTTCTATAACTGTATGATATATGGGCCTTCATCTGCACTTCCCAAGTGCTAAGCATGCAGGACTGGGTGCTACGTTTATTGTATGCACTTGAGTACGCTTATTTTCTCATAAACCACACGATAAAGGATGTAAGCTGATAAAATGTATTTTCTTAAGCAATAAATTTTGAAAACAGGTCTTATTTATCCAGTATATTATAGCGACATGAAAGGCTCCATTACAGTGTATTAAATAAACATAGCTGAGGTTGTTAAGCCAATGGAAGGTAATACCATGTACCTCCCACTGAAAGTCACGGAAGTTTTGTGTTTGGAAGGATCACATATACAGAGCTCAAACTGACCATCAGTCCCATTAAGAAAAGTCTGACCTACCAATTAAGTCAATGGGAGTCCTTTTCTTGAGTAATGGGCTTTGGAGGAGGTCCTAAGTCTACGTTTTGGGGCTTGTTTAATTTTCACCTTTAGTCAGGGAAGACAATGTCTTTGACATCCAGCAACCTTGCAGACTGTAGCCAATGTGCATTTCGGCACTGGCAAATTTATAGTCTGTCCTGTACCCTTAGTCTCACAAGGTATTTCCATTTTCCCTCAAACATCAGCTCCTGGAATCATGTGATCACCACTGCCTTTGACAAGTTTCCTGCCTGCTAGTTGCATGAATGAACATGAAAGTATGACCTCAAGGAAAGCATCCTGGTCTAGTGGAAGGTGTGCCTGCCCATGGCAGGGGGTTGGAACTAGATAATCTTTAACATCCCTTCCAACCCAACCCATTCTGTGATTCTATGAAGTAACAAAAACGCCAGACTTCCTCTCTACAAAGATAAAAAACCAAACAAAACAAGCAAACCAACCACAGCTGGAATTTTTACTGCTGGTTGCACTCAAGAAAGTCTGAATCTCTTAATTGGTTATCTCTGGTTATACTGCCGCCTCAGAGTAGCTCACTGCAAAGCAACAGAGAGAAGCCAATGGCTCACCTGCCACTAGCAGCTGCTGTGCAAGTCCTAGACACCTGTGGGCTGGATGTGAGCAAGGCGGAGCTGCCACTGTCACTTCTCCCTCTGCATCCTTCCCATGGCTACAGCGTTTCAGTCTCTGGGTTGCCATCTGTCACAAACACTAAACTCACCGCAGCCTCAGTGACAGCAGTGCCACTGGCTGCCCGGAGCTGCCCTGCCCTGGGCAGAACAGCAGAAGTTGTTCTGCCTCCCTGAACTCAGGGGCACCCAGTGGCAACACATCTGCCGCTGCCACTGCTGCCCTTTCCTGGGCCGCAGGCATGCCTCTCCCTGCCTGGCATTCTCAATACATCTCGGGGTGGCTAGTGGGACGATGTGACCACATGGTTTGGAAAGCAGGGACTGTGATCTCAGTTAGCCCTACTGGGCCATGAGGGCTGTGGAAAGCTTTCTCCTGCCTCTGCAAAGGCCTGTTGGTTGGGTTTGTTTTTCTGTGAGCAAGCCACTCTCAAAACTGAGCAATTTCTAAAGAACCACCTAAGGAAAAGAGTTATGCAAACATGGCACCTTCTTACTCAGCAGAAAACTGGCTCCCCAAGTGTGTTTGGAGTAGTACCTGCACTACAGAGCCAACTGAGCTGACAGATACTGCAGCAGATTCTGTTCTCACTGTACTTTACCAACAAATCCAGCTTTGCAGTTCCTGCCAGGCAGGCACACAGCTTTGCTCACATGCAATCTTATGTGCAAAGAAGCCCATGTATGTAGAAGCAGTAGTACATCTGCACTGTCCTAGTTATGGCATCAAGGGCTTTGGACTTGGTTAGAACCCACTGGACTGACTTCAGGCTTGGATCCTGTGAATAGTTGACTCCGATCATTATTTCTGTAGTTTGAAGATCACAGTTTCCAGTGAAGGTTGTAAGACCATTACCTAGGTTCCAGCTGCAGGATCTACATTTCTCCTTGGCTGGAATATGAGTACCTCCATCAAAACCAAACAGGAACAATCACACCGCTGAGGGCAGACTTTGTAACAATAATGCAGCCTGAGGTGCACAAAAACAGGCTTTGCCTAGCACCCCGATCTTCAAATGTGTTTGCAGGACTAACAGAGAAACAAGATGTCTTGGGCTTTTCAGGGGTTGTTTTGGTTTTTTTTTTTTCAAATATGCAAATGACTCAGAGGCTGAATAGAATGTGCCTTCTAAAGATGAAGTATCTTTTATGCTATGCTTGAAAAGAAAGAGATGGCCTAACAGGGCTAATCTGCATTTGTGCATATGGTAGAAGAGGGGAATCTGTACATCTGCCTGCCCACCTACCTCTGGTTTTAAAAGCCAGTGCTCGTACAGACCCGTTAGTGCTGGACAGCAATTCTGGGAGACACAGGCACGGACCCTGAGGAGATAAAGAGGTCACCTGTGTTATTTTGGCTGCACTCCCTTCAGAGCTTCACTCAGGCACTCAGAAGGCCCGCGACAGTGGTTTTGCCGCGGAAGGACAGCATCAGACCTGCCTGGAGGTGGATCCACCACAGAGAAGCCCCCGGGATGGCACGGACGGGAGCACGGAAGGGGCAATACAGCAGCCTACAGCAGCCCACCGCAGCCCGCCTCACCCCGCCTCACCGCAGCCCAAAGCGCGCGGCCGCCGCTGAGACAGCCAGAGGCAGCCAACGGCCGTCAGGCGCGCGCCCACGTGACGCGGCGCACGCTGCCTGGCACGTGCGCGCTAGGCCGCGCTGGCTTGGGGAGGAGAGCGCGCTGAGGGGAGGGGTGGGCGGAGCTGCGGCGGTCGCCTGGCAACGGCGCAGGACCGCGGTCCCGCCCCCGCCGGCCGGGGCGGCCGTTGGGCTGCGGGCGTTACCTCTGGCGTTGCCGGCCGCAGGCGCTGTCCCGCGGGCCCTGGCTTCCCTCGGCCTCAGCCAGCCAGCCCCAGGGCGCGGGGAGGCGGCTGCCGGTACACGCAGCCGGGCAAGCCCAGCCGGGCAGCGGTGGGGGGAACGTCCGCGGGTTGAGGCTTACCAGAGTCTGGTACAGCTTCACTCGGAACTCCCGGCCCGCAGGCAAAGCTGTTACAGGGATAGGGGTTTTGGCAGCCCAGTGTGGGCTTCGCAGTCTTTTGAGGAAACTGAATTGCCTTTGTCCCTTCAAGCACCTCTCTGAGTGTAGCAGCTGAGGTGAAGTGGCACTCGTGGCCTTTGGACTGTGTAGAGCTAATAATGCTAGCGATGTCATTGCCGATTAGGAGAGATGAGTTTTAGCACTGCCCAGGGGTTTAAAGCAAGTTGGATTTGGAGTCCTGGCATTCAAGAGACTTGCTCAATGCATTTTGAGCAAACAGAATGCAATACTGTGCAGATATGGACCAATTCTGCTTTCTTGTATGGAAAATAACAAAGACCAGGAGGTTTGTAGCCCTTGAGGGCATAATAATAAATCACAGTCGAGGAACTCCTTAACAGAGGCTGTTTTTTTACTTTGATTCTTCTCAGATAGTAATGTTACTGCAAAGTTCTATGGATGTAAGCAAAACATGGTCTGTAGGGGAAGGCAAGACCTTTTATTAGCACAGCAGATGCCACTAGAAAACCAGCCTAGTTTTCAAACACCCGGCCTTTTTGTAGCTTCACAAAAGGAGTTTAGAACCAAGAGTGCTTAACCCCCTAGCAGAATCTGCTACACATTTTATATACCTGAACTGTTTCTTTATTTAGGAGCTGCAAGTCCTCCCATACCCTGTCTGTCAGGTAACCTCTCCTCCCATACCTCAGAAAGCCCAAGGCTGGAAGACCTTATATCGCATCCCATGAACCCTCCCGCGTGGGCCAGGGAAAGGCATCAATACCAGCCTCAGCAGCTCTTGCCGGTTTGCTTCCTACCACAGACAAGGGGCTTAGAGCAGGCTGCTCGCATGATACATTGCAGACACAAAAGCTGTTGGGTTCTGCATGAGAGCCACAGCCACCCTGCAGACAGCTGCCCAGGATATAAATTCACCACAGACAGTGGGACCAGAAGAAAGCCATACAAACTAATTAACTGGACACATCTGTACCCCCTGCTTGCTCTGGGCTTTACACTATTATACCTGCCTTCTACTTGGATCTCAGCCCTAAAGCTTTCCACAGAGGTAGCTGCACAAACAGGTGTTTTTCAACAGCTGAACTAGATTTGCTACCTTTTATATCAAAATTATTGATGGTGGCAGTGCTTACCAGGTGGCAGGGGAGGCTGTGACTGGAGGCTTCTGTTAGATAGATGATTAGAAGATAATGCAGTCATCTGAGAGAAGAAACTTAGATTCCAGACCTGCTTTACAGCATGTTTATGCACTTTATGCCACAAACCCCCTGGAATAAAACCAGATCTTCACAGGAGCTGTGGTAGGAACCTGGACTCTGATTTCCTCTTCCCCGAAGTGAAGATGCTAATCAATTAGCTAAAGCCATTTCTTAGTGATTGCTTAATCATTTTGTGCAAACCAGGCCAAGATCTACAAGAGAAACAGTACACGCATGTCTGAGAACAGCTTTTGGCCATGGCCTTCCCATAGGGAGCAGGAGATGCAGAGGTTAACCTCCTTGAGGGAAGAATATTCAATCCAAATCACCTACCGAGAGAGAAATGGTCTGGTTACCAAACCATTATTCAAACACAAGGCTGTTCCTCTTCCAGCTGCAGCTTTTTATGTGAAGAGTGATGCTCTCTGTTGTTCTAGAGAGAAGCTGCTACGGGTTAGGGGACTGAAAGCATGAATGTGGAGGTTGGCTTGTGTTTTCCTGTACTGCAAATTTACAGGTGCTCCAGTTTTGACATACAGGCAGTTTGCTGGGTCTGTCATGGTGAATGTGCTGCAACTGAGACTTGAGAGTCAGGAAGGAGACACCTGTAGAGGGCTATGTATCAACATGAGTAAGAAAAAACCTGTGTAACAACACACCACTTAAAAAAATATAAAAAAAGTGGGTAGAATAGGGAAGAATTGCTTATTACTGGTGCTGCCAAGGTAACTGAAGAGTATGGGAATGCGTGTGGGCAAGGGTCAGAGTTAAGGCTGCCTAGGCATCCCTCAATATTTGACAGCTGAGAGAGGAGGAAATACCATGGCCTAACAAGCTGCCATCATCAGATAATCCTGATGGGCACTCCTTGTCCACATGTGAAAATAAATGTGTTAGTGCGAATCAGGCCTTCAAGTGTTCCCGCTCCTTGGCACAGAAAGAAGCTGTATATATGGGTTGCAGTTTGTTCTACAGAGCGGATAAGAAAGTAAAAATGTATCTGTCTGCAAAACGTGATGTGGCTTTACAAAATGCCTAACGCAACTGGTCAGGGGGCCAACTCTGGTGTTGTAAATTACAACATAAGTACGGTTATTTAAAATGACCTTTGAGAGCAATCTGTGTGCCGTGGCCCAGGAGCCATCTGCAAGAAGCATGCTCCCATCAGTGTCCTGCCAGGCCTGGAGCTACTTCCAAGAACCTGGTTGTTTGCTGTGATTGCTGAACATAATGAGTCTGCAATAACTGTTTTCAAAAGTACACAGTAATGTCACGGGGTTGCTCAAGTTTAGTAATTCCAGGACAATGCATTCAAAAGGGATAGAGGGCAGTTCAGCTCCTGTTGGTCAGTGAGAAGGTGCTGCACATCCTTTCCTTTTGTTTTACTCAGAAATCATCTATACCTTCCCCAGAAGCAAAGCTGCTTGGCTTGGGACAGCACTCTGTTAGTTTAGGGCTACACTGGCATTTTCCCTAGCGGGTACAGTCAAGTCATTTGTATTTGTACAAACCTGTAAAAAGAGCATCTCCTCCCCTTCCTCAGATGCTCCCAATGAGTCCATGTGGCAGTGCGTTCAAGATGCAAGCCTGCCCCCTTGACTGAAGGCACCTCTGCATTACAGGAGTCTCATGCTTCTAGACCCGCCAAAAGGAGGAGGAAAGGCAGTTCAGAACCACTGCCTCACAATTGCCTGCTGCAAAATTGAGGACAAGAATACTTTTTTCCTTCTGACCTATCTCTGTTATCAATACCACAAGTGGGTGGCACTGAAATTCAGCCATCCAGCAGTAAACTGTAGCAGGGACACTGCTGTGAAATGCCAGCTTTTCTGGATGTATGGTTTCAAACCACTGTAGTTTCTTGGGTGGCTTCAAATCTAAATGCAAATCTAAATCTAGTTACCATGCAAAGCAGGTTACTTGCATATGCTGACAAGAGAAGCAATAAACTAAGTATGGTTACCTGAAGAAGAGACAGAACAGACTCATATTTTTAACCCCAAACACAGCAACCCCAGAATTGCATTGCTCAGATGGATTCCTTTTACTAATACCCCAGTTACCTTTTCACCTTCCAGCTTTAATCAGACACAGAGAAACATGGCCCATCTCCTGTGCCTCAGAGAGTGTATGCATTTCTATAGACAAAATGAGACAGAACAATGCCAGGAAGATTTCCCTTATTCTTAGTTCAGGCTCTAAGAATATTTTATACCTCAAAGGTGAAAAAATTATGGAGGTAACTGGACTCTTGGTAACCAACAAGAAAACACAAACCTGACACTTGAACATCAGATATCTTGTTATTCTTGTTAAT
Organism: Psittacus erithacus; assembly: GCA_009867235.2. Taxonomy (NCBI): domain Eukaryota; kingdom Metazoa; phylum Chordata; class Aves; order Psittaciformes; family Psittacidae; genus Psittacus; species Psittacus erithacus. The sequence goes on from WYDI02030802.1 coordinate 42,708, forward strand.
TTTGACTTCTCCACTTTGCAGTCTCTGCTAAAGAACTTAGAAAAGTTTAATTCTGTGAGGAGCTGAACTCCTGCACATACTGAAACCAGTGTGCTAAAATCAGTGGTAGATGAAGACATTAATTTTGCAGAGTAAGGCTTTAAGTTTAAAACAAACTAATTAGATCTCAAAGGTAAAAGCTTTATTGGTCGAATCTGGCTCAACAATTGCAAAAGAAGAAATTAAGAATCACTTCCTTTGAAGTGCTTACATTGTTTAGTTTGGAAGGGAGATAAATCCTCTGCTATCAGGAAGTTTAACCTCTGACTGAAGGGTTAGGGAAAGTTTTTCCTCTGAATAGGTTATTTTGGAAACTCCAGACAAAGGGTGCTGTTTACTATTGAGCTGCCTGTGCCCATCCAATCCTTGCTATGAAGCCAGAGGCTGAATGCTAGCCCAGATGGCCCTCTAGCCTGACTGAACTGTTGTTGAAAAACTATTTCTGTGTGATCAGAACAGACTTTATATGAAAGATCCCTATACAAAAGTAAGTACATGGAGATGAAGGGCATGTACTTCTTCTTGTGAAGGCCCTGCAGCTACCTGGGCCTTAGTCTTCCCAGCTGACAGAAAGGAAAATGATATCTAATGACTTTACTGCATACAGATATATGTGTGTGTGCATGTATAAATGGGCTCAGATGGCAACATCTTAAAATGATCTTTAATCTCAGAACTGGGCACTGAGATTGAGTCTCTGTGCTGCGGCACACTGAAGGGTGCTTGTTCTGTGCAGGTCTCTAGACTAAGCGTAGCTGAGGTGTTTCTTAGTTAACTAAAATTATTGGGAGCATATAGAAATCACTTTGGAATTAAGAAAAACCAAAAGAGGCACCCTCATACAATTCTAACTCTTGTGCATTTTCTTTTCAGCCCCTAATACCAAACAGCACTTGGTATTACTACAGAAAAGTGTGAAATGGCAACCAGTGACAGTGGATTACCAGTTGCATGCACATTGTTAGAACATCATCAGACTTGTGAAAACACTGGAACATTTAGGACCACCAAGCAACTGTCAGCCTGCTCTCTATCAATTAGGTGCAACACACTCCCAAGTAGCACTTGCAAAGGGATTTAGGCTGCCTATTTTAATAGCATCAGTTTGCAAGAAAAATAGAGTTGAACAAAAATTAAAAGAGGTTTTATTCCTTTACTGGCCTTTCCTTTTTACCCCTTTAGAAATATATTTAAAGCTGAACAAGAATTCACCATCAGAAACCCTCAGCTTCCTTCAGCACACCTGCATCTTGCTTGCACTGTAAGGTAAAAGTAACTCAGGGCAATTTCTTGTCATCCTCTTGGCACAATATAAAAATGTGCTTCAGTGCAGTAGTAGCAAGATGAGACAGCCAAGATCAGGACCACATTGTGCTAAGTACTATTTGCCAAACAAATAGGAAATAAGATGTGTTTCCCCATGGGGCTTGCCATATATATAGACAAAGTCAAAGGGATGAAGCAGTATTATCTCAAGCTTACAGCTAGGGGACTCTAGTCCAGGGGGATTATAGTAGTTTGCCCGAGGTCACACACAGGAAATCTGTGGCAGAGCTGGGAAATTAAGCAATAGCTTCTCAGGCACAGGCCAATACACCAGACACAGGATAATCTCTAAAGTGGAATGTTTCAGCCCACATCTGTACAGGTTTCAGAAAGCTACTGGGCCTGAGTCCTCATCAAAACTGCAGGAATCGCATTAATTTGTGCATCAGCTACACACATGCTGTGACTGGGAGGTGGTTCTTTATTAGTATTATTGTGTCCTTTCTGAAAGAGCATATTTAAGAATGGCAAGTTGCATATTTTATATGATTTACTATGTGTTACACATGCCTAGAAAAGCTGCTTTTCAACTAGCTGCATGCCTACGCAGCTCCAGGCATGCCGGTGTGCATTGCTGCCCTCTCGTGTAGACCTCGCTGTAATTGCAGAGTTGTGACAGAGCTAAGGGGACAAAATTACCTGGTGCCCTGCATGTAGCAGGAACCTTTCACACCAGCGACACAGGTAATGGACATTGTTAGCTTTCTCATTTTGCCGTGTCACTGTCTGGTCCACGCTTGTTTTGTACATGAGACAAGCTACACGAGAATGGAGAATCCAGGTCATAGCCTTGGTAACCATGATGCAGATTTGCTAGGTCAAGAACACAGTTAAGACAACGTTGTAGCAACAAAGCATACTTAAAGGTCAGCTGCTGTTCTCGAATTTCTCTTCAGCTTTCCAGAAGGGCCAGTTCTACCCCACTGATCAAAGTTCACCTCAGGTTGGTTGTAACTGCTGAAGCCAAATCATCATTTCTAGGCACATAACACTTAATGAAAGCAGTTTGGTACGCCTGATAAAAGGGATATGTTATTGCAGGTTGTGACAGGTAGGAATTTCTGACAAGCTCCATAGGCAACAACAAAGAAATGCCCATTATTCCCCACTTAAAGGCTGGCCTGAATTTTATGTTAGCAACAGCTATGGATGGGATACCATGTCACTAACTGTAAAGCTCCATGATTCCTTTCACTTTCCATCACATAGGTAGTGAAAGGGACTCCAGGGCAAACGGCAAATACAAAGTAGGTTAAAGTTGTTTTACTTGATGTATGTCCATATTTTTGTTTTGTATTGTTTTAACCAGAAGCCCTCTCTTTTAAAATACCCAGGCAGGTAATCATCTGCACTCATTCGTATGTCACTGGATAAGGTGACTTTTTTTTTAAGTGGACTTTTCATAAGCCCAGGAGCTCTTCTGAGTATTATTCTTCAAACTTTTGCTCATTAAAAAGAAATCACAGAAAACTTTTCTGCCTTCCACCTTGACCCAGGATTGAATATCAGATCTTTTATATTGCATTTTCTCACTAAGTCTTCCAATTACTTATTGCCTTCCTCCTTCTGCAGAAGAGCAAGACAAAGTATGTAGCTGAAACAACAAGCACAGAATAGCAAATGCAAAAAAAGATGTACAGAAAGGAAAAACTATAGCTTGAACAATAGCAGCATTCTGTGTTTTGCAGGAATAGTATCTATGAAAGCATGCTCTTGGGGAACAAACCAATACATAGGTAATTAATGAAGTTAGGAGTGTGTGACAGAGCTTATAAATGTTACAGGCCAAATGTGTATTACCATACAGGAATTTGTCCTGGTGATTGGACTTCACGTTGTTTTCATAACTCCACTTCTCCTCAATACACCTGTGACTCAGAGGACTGGAAACTGAAATCAAAGTCTCTTAACCCATGTGGGCCAAAGCAAGTACTGGAAATTAAAACCCAATGGCCAGCTCCCGCAGCTGAAAACCCATTCTGCTATAGCTGTATGTCACCTCTGTCAGCTTCCAGATGACTGAACAAAAAAACCATGATAATGCTGTGATGACACTATCTCACTCTGCCAGAGACTGCAGAGATTCCTGTAGCTTTTCCACAGCCAGGGATTCAGATCAGAAAAGCCTCTAGAAATCAAAGTTTAGTTTGCATGAGGGATGGACATCTGTACTAGTCAGGAGCTGGTGCACAGCAAATACACATTCACAGGAGAGAAACACCAGGACTGTCTGTATGACAGCAAGGAGGCTTCTTCCCCAGAGGGGCACCAGACAGACCTACTGTAAGTGGCATGGGGACACTAGCAGTCTCTGAGTTGATCAGACAAGTGGTGAAGTCATCTAATTATCATCTCCGCTTGCATCTAGTTCCTTGTTGAACTAGCACTTGCTGCAGAGGCTCTTTTCAAGTCACTCACTGGACAGTAGCTCATGTTTAACAAATCAACCCTGCAGTTTGCTGACCTTACAGCACACAGAACAGGGAACTCGCTGCAAAGGATGGGAAAAAGTACACTGCATTCTCATCTGGAAAAATGGAACAAGACCAGTTGAGATTGTATCCACCCAGTATTTCTGGAGAAACTTAATGATGAAGCAGTGGCTGACCTAGAAAATACTTATTAACACTAACTACAATGCCAAAGGTAGAAATTATATAATTTTCAAGTAATGGGGATTGTTGCTCACAGGGCCCTACTTCAGACAGTAGGCAATGTAGTTGAAACAATCATTAAAAATTTGAATTATGAAGAAATACCACCTAGCTGACAGAGATGTGACAGGCAGAACAACTCAGTACAGCTTTCTAAATGAAATGGACCATTGATTGGTCTGGTTTTGCAACTCATTAGTGGTCCAGTTGCACTGAACTAATTAGTGCTGCAGCAGTCATGCACAAATGTACCACTTTGTTCTTTAAAGGCAAGAAAAGGATCAGAACTGTGAGCTGTACCAAGCATGCTGGGAAACTAGTTACCACATACCTTAGCACAGAAGCAAGAAGGCGCACCTTTCCAGAGCAGAGGTCCTCTGCAACTTAGGTGGTACCACGAATATGAATGTCACGTGCTAGGGCTTTAGCAAAGCTCATGACACTCTTGATCGCATTGCCAGTCAACAGTGCTACTACTGTGAGCTCTTTTCCTCTCACATCTAAGGCGATTAGGTTCCAGTTGGCTTAGGAAAATCCATCTGTTGGGATATTAGACTAAGGACTGCATTTAGATGGCTTAAAATCACAAGTTCCCAGCTGCAGCAAGTTCCCTGTATTGATAATTCAAATGATCTTCACAGGTGCTCCAGTCTTCAGCACAGTACCTGAATCAGGTCTTCAGTTCCTGTTCAAAGCTTAATGTTGTCCTGCTCCCTGAAACATTGGTGCACCTTGTATCTGTTGTGTGATGATGCTGTACATTCAGTTCCAATCCCTGATCATGTCCAAACTTACCCCTGCCTCTCTGCTTTAAGCTACACTGTCTCTGAGTCACTGATCAATTCTATTTTTTCAGGATTAATACTAATCTTAGTAACAGTTCCTCAGTTGAAAATAAGCTTGCAATTCCATTCTCTTATAGCTCCTGGGCTATATCTACTTAAAAATACAGCATGTGCACAGTTTATGGTAGAGGACCTCCCCTGTCTGCCAAGATGCCCTATACCAACCAGTTGCGTCTCACACCTCTACATAAATTGCCATTTAGGGGGGGTCATTGCACCCTAATGCTCGGCACATGGCCATTTCTGAAAGTGTTTGAGCTCCAGGCACACCAGATTTCACCTTGGCCTGCTTTCAGGCCAAGTGTTCTTTGACAGGCAGAATTCCAGTAGCTGTATCATGAGATGCGCGCGAGATGAACAGTGCAATTCCAGCAAACCATGAATTGTAAAGACCCAAGGTTTCAAGAGGGGAATTTATTGTGTGGGAGCATATTCCAATATATTTTGTCAACCATTCATGAGGATAATAAAAAATAGAAGCTTTTTAAATGACAAAAATATAGTTACATATAGTACAGATTTTCATCTTGCATTGAAGCAGAGCAGTAATAAAATGCTCACTTGTGTTTTCACAGTTAGTTTGCATTGCTTCTCTAGGTTAAGGAACAGCAACTCAAATCTTCCAGTCAGAACCAGTAGTTTCACAGGGTGAGTGTTCTCTGCATTTTGATACCCTTTACAATAGAGCAGGCATACTGGATCCATCTTGGAACCACATAAATTTCCAGAGGCACCAGCTACACTTGAAACGAGTCATCCTGGCTGCAACTGAAAGATTTTTGTATCAGAATATGCTTTTAGGCCCAGTTCAGAATCACATCTATGGAATACTCAAGAATGTGCTTAAATCCCATTTGGTTCAAAGGGCTCCAAGCTGATCCTCTGTGACCACCTCATAAGCACTGAACACTGGCATGAAGCACTAACCAGCATTTGATTGCATGGGTAAGCTGCTTTCAAGACCACAAAGGACTCAAACATTCTTTAGCACTCCACTTACTTGAAACCTAAATGCTTTCACTGCATGCATACATTTATGTACATACTACACACATTTAACCCCAGCCCCTCCCCACAATATTATTGCAAGAATTCTTTGCTGGTATAACAGTTTATATACCAAGTTTCACTTAGTTTTCTATAAACATAGAAAAAAACACCTGAAGAGAGCTAGAGCAGCTTTCAATCAGTCACTATATTGGCACTGAAAGCTTTATTTTGAAAACTTTAAGCAGCAATACTGAATAAATAGACAGAATGATTGTTTTGTCATCTCCATACAACTGATGGCCTTCATCCAAAACATTAAAATACTGTAGCAAATAGAATAAACATGCATGTTTCAATGTTCTAAAAAAAAAAAAAAAAAAAAAAAGAATATAAAAGTAACACTTTTGATACTTATTTTAATACAGTACAGACCATTAGAGACTATTTTCTGGAAAAAATATCTGAATACAGTTTGTTATTTACATGGATCATTAAGGCCCAATTCGCTCAAGTTAATGCACATCAGGAATTTATATGCTTCAAGATAACTCACTAAAATTTACAAGATTAGGCTTTTTACTCATACGATCCCAGTTCACTAAAATAACGCAATACTCTTCATGCTAAAAACAAGGCAATATTGCCCCAAGGAGATTTTTATTTCACTAAAGGATCTTTCCTGTCTTACCTCACAACAAAAGTATTTCTGCATATTGCTAATGCTAGTGGTAGTTTTCTTCAAGAGCTTCCTTCCAACTTGCTAGGGTTCAGAAAAGCAAGTAATCTCAAAGCCAACAGACCATTTCCAGAAGCAGTTCAGGCACTTGGGAACCCAAGTCCCACCCAAAGGTAATGGGAAGCAGGTTCCTAGTTGATTTTCCAGAGTGGGACTTGGGTTTCTCCCTTGCACAGGCATTCAGAACATTTACGTTGGCCTTAACCTACTGGCTTTTCAAAGTGTCACCATTCTCAGCCCCCCTTTTCCCTAACAACATAGCATCACCAGCAAGAATAAACTGTATCCTCATGGATGAGAGAGGTAACGCAGATAATTTCCATTAGTAGTAAGTTATGGGAGTTCTCCATGTAAACTCCCTGTGCACTGGAAAATAGTGCTTGTGTAGTCAACTATTTAACGCAAGCAAAACACCCCGTTTTTATCATGCTGCCCACTAAATCATATGGCACTTGTTAAAATTAGTGTGTGTAGCTTCCTTGCTGCTAATGCCCCGTAAGCAGATTTGAAACACTTCTGAAATGTATTTTTCTACATTTGTAAAGAAAGAGTGAGGTTCTGCAGTTGATCAGAAGCAAAACTCTTAATGCCATAATGTGATGAATTTTTATAACTGTAATACATTGTTCAGTTCACATTAATGCAAGGGCATGCCATTTCTTTTTGGTTTATTTACACAGAAGGTGAAAATGCTACAGAACTTCAGCCTGGGTGAAATTTAACAAGAGGAGCATGGTAAGGGGCAAGGGAATTTGTCAGCGTCTCACAAATGACAGATCTGGGTACCAAAGCCTCTTCTTTGACATAACAGTGACTGAAGCTGTAAACATTTTCCAGGTCACCTTGACATATGCTAAAGCCCTGACAAGGAAGACCCACTCAGAGATGATGTGGTGGCTACTCCTGAGCCAGCTCCAGGCTGGCCTCTCTGTCAAACAGCTACTGCAGTCAGCAGGTGTTATTTTTTAACTTAAATGGCAAATTCCTTCCTTGATTCTATTACAAAGCCATAACACTCAAGCCCTCCAAAGCTGCTCTTACCCTTCCTTTCAAACCTTTTCGTCCTCCCTCCCTCTTAGAGAATAACATGACAGAGAAAGAGAGCAGTTTTTATGATGCAAGAGTCCAATTCAGCTCAGACTGACATCTGCGGGAGATGGATCAGTCACAGAGTATGACAAAAACATCAGCTGGGAAAAGTATGCTGACCTGTGCCTTAAAAATACTTCACCTCAGCACCGGTCTGAAGTTGCAACAGGCTTTTCCTTGTGTTTTCCCCCATCCCCATGCAGCATAATTTGGGCCAGACTTTGCAAGGTGCTGAGTGCCTCAGTTCTCTAACATCAAGAGGTGCTGACAATGCAAGATACCCACTAGAGAGGGCCATTTAATTTCTGTAAATTGAACTCACAAAGTAAGGCATATATGCTCAAGTACCTTGGACAGATATTGTCCTGAAACTATGTATATTTTACTTCTTTTTTAATATATATATATATACACACACATTCTTTTTTTTTTTAATACAAAGTTATGGGCACAGTGAACATGAGCACAGAGTTGTGATAAACGAACAGTAAAATCTGTGAGCACTGCCAAGATTCCTCAGGTAGGAACATCTCATTTTCCAGTTTGCTCACAAAGGAAAATAAAAATAATAAAAAAAAGACCTGATAAGTTAAACAGTAAAAATTCAGAGTTCATTTGGAAAGGTCCTTTATATATTCACAGCCTTATCTGGTGCTGTTAGTCTAAATACAGCAGCATTTTTAGAATATATGATGCCATTAATAAGTGGAAAAGGAAAAAAAATGCATTAAACACTCAATAGTCCTTCATCTTCTACTATATCTTATAAAGCTTCCACTTGTCAGGAAGCTCCTTTTTTAAAAAAAGGAAACTTCATGTAACATTTATCTGCATATCAGTAAACCAACACAAGAGGATGCCAGGAGTTAAGAATTCTGAAGTATTTTCTATGGCAAAAAGATTGACGTTTCCTACCAGTGGCAAAATCCTGACCCTCTCAGGGGCATCAAGAGTTCTGTCATTCTGGCATTAACTGAAGTGCAGGTATTCTACACAGTGGTGAAAGCATGGTGACCCCTCTCACCTCAAGGTGGGCCTGAGGGTATGAATTGCTCTTAGAGCAAGAAATCTGAATGCAGCTAGGTAAAGCCCATCCCTTTAACTCATCCACGAGGCCAGCCTCCTAACGTATATGGTGTGTCTCACTGATGTCAGTAACTTTCTCTACAAATTTGGGATCCACTCCAGCAATTTAATTTCAAGGCCTGTAGCTAACATGCTACTTGGTAGTGTCTTACTTTCTGCATGAAAGACATCCTGTCTAATCCTTGCTTAGCTCTGATTGTATCTGAGTGACATCAAGATATGATGATATTGTATTTTCTTGTGCTTTGTAAAAAATGCCTACCAAACCTGTGCCTTTCCTGTTTGTAAGCTTTATATACTGTAAGCGACTAAGCAGCAACGCACCTTCCAAAGGGACTGAACGTCAGCCATTTAAGACTGGGGACCTGGAATGAAATCCTGGCCCCAACTCAGGTCAGGGGACTCTGCCAGGTTTCTTCCCTCCACAAAACATGAATGAATTCTGGAAGGCTGGAAGAGGATCCTCATTTGTTTTGTGGGTGTTTGTTGGTTTGTTTTTTTTTCCTCCCCCAATAGCAAGATTTACAGCAAAACAAGAACACTGTAACGGCTAGTCGAAAAAATAAAGTACAAAATCACACACAGTGAAAGCCTCCTACTCTCTTTTGGTAAGATATATGAAGACGGCTTCTTACATTGTTCTTTTCTCAAAAGGCATATACAATGTGGCAAAATATTTCAAATATACATTCTGTATAATAAAATATCATCTAACTAGTGCATCCTCAATCATATGCTGGAAATACTTTTACCAAGACAAGGTTTAAATTCCATAAATCTTTTGAACACTAGGTGCTTCATTCAGCGCAGACTCTACAGCAAGTAAATCCCACAAGCTCACTTCTCAAGCCTTAGAAGGTAGCTACATATGGAACATTACATAATATGACCCACAACAGAAATTAGCAGAGTCAGTGGTGAGAAACCATTTTAATGGCTCGGCAGTCCACAGAACTCTGCACTGCAAATCATTGTACTTGATCTAACGGTGGATGTTTGTACACGCACAATAAAGTCACCTTGTCAGACTGACATACAGCCATACATGATTATTCACAAGTTAAAAATAAAAATATAAAAGGTCAACATTCACATGTCCATTGATTAATGGGAATAAATTAAACATCAGGTAAGTTGCATACGTGTTTGCCTTCCCCCTCAGTCTTTTATTTATGCCTATACAAGGAACAATACTTTCCCAAACACTTCTGAAGTAGCAAAAACAAATGAAGGTTTTTGCACTCTAGCTGTGTTGACAGCAAAGTCATCCTTGCCAAGTATGAATCGAGACAGTTGCTCTGTCTCTTTAGCATCAGTGCACAGGTTATGGCTCCAAGTGGTGTGTTGGAGGAAGAAGAGAAAATAATACGGTGGCTTAGCAAAGAAACAAAACAAAAAGGAAATAAACAATCTTCTTCCATTCATCATTGGCAAAACAAAACAAAAGTGTATCTTGTCCAGGGTACCTTGCTAGGTCCTCTCCAGAAGAGGTATGTACTGTCATACGTAAATGCCCTCTGGGTTAAAACCAGATGACAGGGGATTCTGTAGAATCCGAAGGTTACTGGGGAGTTGCCTCGATGAGCCAGGGCGCTTCAGTGACCCGGACTGAAATGCTGGCTCTGTGTAAGAAAAAGGGCAGTTAGAAAAGTCCGCAACAAGGTGGTGTCTATAGAACACTTTCTTCTGCCTGGTGCAGTGTGTGCTTAGTCCGGCACAGAAAAATTACATACCATATACAACAACAAAGTCAAACGCCTGAGTGGGAAGTGATGAGAACCAAGATGCACACTTCCTACTCACTTCAAAACAGAAGGATACCCTGCGCAATGTAACTGCCCTCCCAGGAGGAACATGCACACTGATACATGCAATACAGCTACACAGTAATGCGCAGAAAGTGCTTGAGCCTACATGTCACTCACAACTTCAGCTTCCTGCCCACATAAAAGAGGAAGTTCATGCAAGCACTGACTTTCAAAGGCTTAGCTGCCTCCTTTCCCCACCTCCCCACCCTCCCAATGCCTTTGGTTAGAAAGTTTTCTAGAAGAAAGGACAGAATCAGCTAAGGAGAATGCTGAGAGAAACAGCTCGCTTGCAAGCAGGCACTGGATAAGCACAAGACAGCAGAGGCTGAGCCATGCAGCAAGGGAGTTTCTGCTTCTGCCACAGTTCTGACACGCATTCAAAGTGCTCCCATGCTTCTGCCTGGGAAATTCAGATACAGGCATGTGCAAAACACACTGATTTCACTAGAGGCAAAGTTAGTCTGCACATGCTGTAACAGTCACATGCGCTGGACTTCTGGATGGCGGGCAGCCCAGCTGGATTAGCTCCTATTCCCGTGTGGCTGCTGTCTGGGATTTCTTGAGATCCAGATGCATTCCTTTTTCTACACATCCCACCAGAAGATGATCCCAGATGAACAGCAATGTCAGGCATGCAATTATTCTGTGTGCCAGCTTATGTGCCTGCAGCCATAGCAGCCACAGTTGAAAGCTACTGGCCTAATGGGTTACTGATGGGTCAAACGCATGCTGATGCACAGCAGGACAGAAGTTATCTACATACTGTGCTGTATTTATAGCTTGCTAAACCCTTGGAATGAAAAGAAATATTTGACAGTGTGCTTTTCTTAGTATTTTACTAGCTTCTTTGTTAACAAACCAGTCACTTCAAGTATAAGTGCTAGCATTAAGGCAGCAGGTAAACGCATTGCCATCCCTTTCCCCACCGACCCAACGCATTCTGAGTGCTGCACCTCTCTCGAGCTCCACATGTGGGGCTTCCACCTCAACAGGGTCTGCTGGCAACACTGTGACCTTCGTTCCTGTTTGCTGGATGAACTGTTGCAGGTTAACCTGTCGCAGCTCCTTCGTCAGTTGCTCCAGTTCTTGCTCCCTGTCCTGCCAGGAAAGAAAACATCTGTTTAGCAGCAATGGATAGAGCATTAAAGCAGCTTTTCAAGACTGTTTGCTATTGGGCAACTAATGCTTCTCCTTTTGATGAGAAAGTCTCTGATTTTTAAATCCAGGTGCAAATGAAAGAGTTGAAAGGTATTTTACCCCCGTATTTTTCTTCCCTAATTATCTTGCATAAACAGAATTATACACAAACTCACACTATGATTGGGGGAGAATAGTTTTGTAGATCTGATCTAGGAACAGTCCCCAATAGCACAGCCCTCACCCACTTTAAGCTTGTACTAAGTTACAGTTGAGGCTGAATTCAACAGTAAGAAAACCGACACAATTGACCTGAACTAGGACCTTTTAAACGACAATTGCTTCGTCACTGATGTGTTTGACCTGTTCAGTCAATGCACATCATGCAGCTGGCCTCAGCTTCCTGTGATACACTTGTGTTCCCATTCATTGGCTATGAGCTTTTGCAGAAACTGGACTGAGAAATGGAAGCCAGGCCCCCTCCAAATTTCAAGACAATTCTACAGAAAAATCCTGCAATTTATTTTAGGCCCACGAGATTTTACAATTGGGCACTTGGACACAGGAAATTCTTAACTGTACTTACTACAGCTCCATGCTTTATGAGATTGTTACAAAGTTGCCACTGAAGAGAATCAGTTTACTGCTTTTTTAGGTAGGAATCACTGAAGTACCCAGGTTAGCAGAACTAACATAATAAATAACTTGTTCTTCACATTGCTCAACTTCCACAGGAAATAAGGTAAAAAAAATGTTAACTATCGCTCCAAATCCTGCAGGTTTGAGCTCCAATTTAGTAACTAATTGTGAAATTTTGGTGAAATCTTTTACCTGAAGAAGGGAGGGATTTTTTTGTTTGCTTGGTTTTGCCCTGTTTTGTTGTTGGTTTTGTTGTGTTTTTTTTTCTAAGTCTTTGTCTAAAAGCACAGAGAGCAAAGTGCTGCTTCTGATCCTTAACTGAACATAGCCTCTTATTGCTGGAAAGTAATGTTACTGAGGTGGCTAGAGAAAAGGAATGAAAGAGAAGAGGTAGCACAAATTACTCGAGATTTCTCCCAAGCTACTAATAATGCTGCCTTCCTGGTTTTAGTGCTTAAAATCTACTAAATTTAATAGCAACTTTCCCAAGAAAGCAAAACCCTAGCCTATGAAAAAAACCCCAAAGCCATAAAGATTTTGAACTCTTACCATAGCCTCACTGTGTGTTACTGAGGATAGGGTAAGATCTATATAAAGAGGACTTGATGCTTTCTGTTACCGCAAATCCTTAAGCACAGTGTGCCTGGAAACTTGAGACAGATAAATAAGGCCAAAATTACATACAGTTTTCACCCATTTTGCTTTGGATTTTTTCCCCTCCTCATTTAGTAAAACCAGCTTATACTGACATGTTTTAGGTGTTCAGGAGTAAGGATACAAAATCCTTTAACATTTTACCGGCAGAATCGCCTTAGTGCAACTGCAGCACTGTGGAACATGGTAACTGTGAGTGCCAGAAATATAGCAACAATAGCAACTCAGACTGATGTGCGGTGCCTCAGTCCTATCTTACGTGGCACATTAAAATCCCAGAAGCCATAATCTTTCCTTCACCTCGTCCAGCTAGCAGCTGGATTTCCATTTACATTTATTCTTTTGTGCTCTAACGCAAGTGCCAGGTAACACCATGAACTTTAGCAAGGAAGCAGAGACTGGATTCTCTTTTGACACACATGAGACACAAATGCCTGAGGTGTAGAGAAAATAAAATCCTGAACACCAGCAAGTCACCCAGGAAAGAGAAGATGCCATTCTTTAACAGAAAAGCCCTGCAAGCTAACACTTTAGCTCTACATCTATCTATCCAGGTGCTACTTTCGGACTGTTCTTTTTAATGCATCTATTTTGGTGGCAGACAAATGTAGCAAGAATCAGAAGTCTAGCCTCAGGGAAGGCTGTGATGGCGTAAATTTCCCTGAAATTCAACAATATGAAGCACTGGAGCTGCCAAGACCTAGGACCTAAATCCTCAAAATGTCTATCCCCAAATACAGGGGTTTGAAGACCCTATACTCGTGTAGGCATTAGGCTGAGAGCACTATGTTCCTGTTTAACACCCAGCAGTACAACAATCCCCTGCAAACCTTGGGTATTCATGCAGCAGTATTATTTGTCTGAGGTGTGGAGCACCTGGCTGGAGCAGGGTGAGGCAGTTAGATGCACTGCCGTGGGTACAGCCGTATTTCCCTCAGCTACTTTGGCTCTGATGTTTCTCAATCATGGACCACTGCACAGTGATTTCTAGTGATCACTAGGCATCTAGTGATTTCTCAGAGGTCACTAGGCAGTCAGGAAATGGTAGCAAATCAAAGCCGTGACTGGTGGGAAAGAAACTGAGTCAGCATGTAAATAAACAGAAGGTGTTGTGGCACTCAGTACTAACCCTGCAGGCCACTCTGAATGGTCAGGAACACATCCACCAAACATCTGCTGGTTTATCTTCAGACAAAGAACTAACTACTGCTTTTCTTTTCAGGTGGTTTGAATGAGCAAAATACACACAGGTGAAATCGAAACTGTCTGCCTTTGAAACAAAAAGAAATTTGAAATGCAATTTGAAAATGAGGGCAATACTTTTTCTCTTTTATCCCAATTCCCTGTGGAAACTTTCTCATGTTTTCTCCAAATCTGTGCAAGAGGAATTTATTACAGCCATGCCTTTGGCTTTTCTTTCGCTATGGATAAAAAAAAAAAGACAACCTTACCTGTAATCGTTTGGTAGCTTGGCCCAAAGATCGTTCTACAGCTTTAATGCCATTTTCCAGCCTCAGACTCTGCTGACCCTGAATATCAATTTCACCCTTCACCTTCTCGATCTTCTCCTTGACCTCTTCTTCATTCACCTGGGACTCTTGAACTTCCCGCTGCAACTTCTCTGCTTCAAGGCCACTTTCCATGTTGTGGATCTGAGACACGTAGTCCTTCAGCTTGCTCTCGCACTCCAGGATCCTCTGCCTCATCTCCTGCAGCTGCTCCTTCAGTTGTTTTTCATTCTCCTGTTCGATCTGCAGCTCATTTTCCCAGAACTCTTCCTCTTCAATCTCCACTTCATTCCTTTTGATCTTCTGCTCTAGTTTGAGGATTTCTTCTTCCAGGCTGGAATTATACTTCTGTTCCCAGTAGCGGATCTCGGCTTCATTGGACTCTAGCTGTTTCTCAATGCACTGGAGCTTCTCCGTCTGGAGGTGGATCAATTTCTTCAACTCATCCGCTGTTGTTTTACAGTTGTTGAGCACCTTTTGCTTGAACTCAGATTCCTTGCTCTTCCCAAAGATGTCCATTAACCCTTTGGCCCCGCCGGTGAAAGTGAGAGACTTCCTTTTCGGCTCTCTCCTCTTCATGGCTTTGTCGCCGGGCGGCCTCAGCTTGGCGAGGGGCGGCAAGCTCTGCCGGTACAGAGTCCTCTCGGGGATGCGTGCCGCGCAGTCCGAGGTGGGCCGCTCGCTGAGCGAGGGCCCGGTGCGGCGCAGGATGAGCTGCACGTCGCTCGCGTACTGGCCCCACTTGTTCAGCGACACGATGGGGTTTTCGTGCGGCGCCAGGTGCCGCTCCGTGTCCCGCCATTTCTCGATGAGCGTGTACCTCCCGGTGCGGCCTGCGGGGGCAAACGCAGCCGTCAGCGTGGCAAGACGCCAGGGGGCGCTGCCGCACAGCGCGAAAGCGCGGCCCGGCCGGGCTCCTCAGAGGCGCGGAAGTACAGACCGCTCCGGGCGCGCTGTCCCGTGCCGCAGCCCGCCGAGCTGGGCAGGGGGCCTGCCCGCTAGTTCCAGCCGTGAGGAAAACCCTCACGGTTGGAGGGGCTCGTTACAACTTTCCTCGGGATAAACCCTCTCAGCACAGGGCAGCCGCTGAACAAGAGAGTACTGGCTACCGCTGCGCGCCCGAGTGAAGCTGTGCGACTCCGGGGCTTCTTTCACATCTGGTCACTGAAATTAAAGCGGTGCTGATAGCAAAGAAATACACGAAATATATACCCCTAGAGGAGGAAAATAATAGGAAAAGTTCTGCATCTTTCATACAGCCGCATATCAAAATCAGAATTTGGAGACAATGTTTGCTTTTAAACAGTACCATCAATCAGAGAAGCAACTGTGACTGACTGAGCCTCAGTTCACCATCTAGCGCTCCGGTCAGTTTCGACACTGGAGGAAGCCGCCCCAGGCCCCAGGAGCGATACAGCAGCTCACGGGGCAGGGACAGCAGCAGCCCTCCTGACCTGACAAACCTTCACGGAGCAGAACATGTGACTGCTGAGAGCGGCAGAAGCTGCGTGAACTGGGATTGAGCAACCTGGTCTCCTGCACTGACTCCTTCACCCGTAACAGCAGCTCACGAGTCCCCTCCCGGAATACCCTGCCTTCAGGAGGAAGCTTGACGCTAGTGACTGTTGTGATGTTCTCTGACCTCTACATTGACACCTAGCCGTACAATGAACGCAATATGGTTTGCTTTTGGGGCAGGAGGAAGTACAACTTACGTTTATAGCTCCATTTATGCTGCTACCAAACATACTTGAAAATTCAGTCAGCAGTCTTTTTTCACTGACATCCTTTAGGGGATGCTTTGAATGCTACATAAATACAGCATCTGAAGTTCTCCACTATTTTTATTTTTTCTAAAGACTTACTACTCTGAGATAAAGCATTCTCCAAAAGCAGATGGGTTTCTCTAATTGCGAAAGTAACGTCACTTAAAAGTTCCAACACTGTGTACAAAAAGATGTGAAAGATCAACTGCTTTTAAAGCATATGATCCTGATGAATTTCTGAACAGCTCCACAATTGCCATTAACCTTAAAAACACCATTAGCTATTTTAATGCATTACATATATCCATTTCCATGATAGATCATAATTCAAATGAAGATTTATTTCAGCACAGAAATGCCAACAAAACCTGACATACACGCAGCTACTGTGTGGAGGAGTTGGAATAAATATCAGTGGTAAACCATTTGATGCATTTTCTTTCCTTATGCCACTCACCCAAACACCACACTTCTCCCAGAAGACCAAAAATACCCTAATCTCAGGCTGGAGATCTGCCTCTGGCCTCCAATCACAGCACTTGCACAGATTCCCCACCTCAAACGTGTAGGAGACAAGCCCCACCGTGGTGATTAATGCACAATGCGGCCCCCTAAAACCCAATATTGTCAGATCAGCCTGATAAAGAGTTCCCTGGGATATTACTACTGTATTGGAAATTGTTCTTCTGATCTCACTTTCTCACAATTAGAAATTAGCTCCCAATATAAAGAACAACAACAAAAAATCAGCTGCTCAGGCACCACCTAGAGAACAGGCTGCTTTGGCTCATAGTGGAGGGAAGTAGCTGGTCAAGTAAGAGACAAAAACGTCCATGTTCGCTTCCAAGTTAGGGGTGAGAGCTGGAAGAGAAGATGAAGATCTGACTGACAGCAATCATCAAAACAAGGCAAACAACATGAGAACAGCAATCCACTACCCCAACGCCCTATAAATAAGTTTCTTGAAGTAAGCAGTGAGAGAAAAAAAAGAGGAGAAAAGAAAAGTAACAGCATACCAACATGCTTGGCCAACACTCTCAGAAACAGATTAAGGTTTATTACAGTAAAG
The DNA here is from genome assembly GCA_009867235.2 of Psittacus erithacus. NCBI lineage: Eukaryota > Metazoa > Chordata > Aves > Psittaciformes > Psittacidae > Psittacus > Psittacus erithacus. Next base: position 60,054 of record WYDI02030802.1, read on the forward strand.
TACTTCAAAACCAAACTGACTATGCCAAGATACAAAGTCAGAGATTTTTGGCAACCCACAATATTGTTCATTGACCCATGAAGATTTATAGTTTGTAGTAGGCATCAGTGTTGTTACAGGAAAAATAAATCTAGTCCTGCTTGCCATAGCATACTAACAATAAAATCTCAGAGAGGAAAGATGGAGTAAAACATACCGCAGAACCCAGGAAAAAAGGTTGCACTTTACCACTCTACTTTGTTAATCTTAAAAGCTTTTGGCTTTCAGCTTGTAATCATGGTAATGATACTAATGTTCTTCTTGTGTCAGAAACAGCCAAGTTCAAAGTCTTGAAATTGTAAACAAGAGTTCATACCACTAGGGGAGTGATCAGCATGCATCTTCTCACTTTACTATTAAATGCACTACTTAGAAGACATTTAACAAGAGGCAAAGAAAAAGGAAAAGGGAAAAAAGAAAAAGAAAGAGAGAAAAAGGAGGGGAAGGGGAGTAAAGCTAATAATTCTCAACCAAAAGTCAATTCAGGAATTAAGCAAAACACTTGCAAAGAACTATTTCCATCTTAGCTTAGTGTTCCAAATCAACATGCTGTCCTAAAAAATTACCTCAGCACTCAAGATCCACATAAAAGAAAGTGTTTTGTAGAAGTAATACTTCCACAGTTCAATTACCACACCTGGAGCTCAGTGTTGGTCTAAACCAAAGCTGTCCTCATCTGAAATCATAACTTAGTTTTTGTGTGTTCAGCCTATGTATGATGCAGATTAACATTATGTGAACAACCACAACTGTGATGTTTGTTTGCATTAGAAGGGATTAATTCACAAATGAAAGGGAGACTGACTTAATTCAAAACTAATGACAGAATATTTCAGAACACAGGCATCCTGGTAACAAACAGCTGGTTTGATGTGCTACCATTGATGAGGAGAAAGCAGCTTGCTTGGGTTGTTGACAAAGAACAGTTCAACACCTGCATGCTGCTTCTTGTCCTGTATGTTGCCCATAAGCTTTCTAAAACAAGAGATTGTTTGTGCTCCTACAGCACCTGGCAGAACTCCGTCCTACCTCGTTCATGCAAACCGTATCATTTTAAAAATTAGTTACTGTTATATTCATGTAATGCGTCCCATATCAGCAATGCACGGCACTCATTAAACCATAGCGTGCTTCTCACAAGTTGCCTACTGAACACATTGAATCTCATGCAGATTTATGAAGTACTTCCAGGTAAAGTTGGATGAGCAGTAAAGCAGTCAGTTAAAGGAGCTGCCAAAGCACAGCTTTGTACAATAACATCAGTTATTGTACTGATGTTCACAATGGGCATGTGCCTTGTCAGTGGATCCCTTACAATATCTGAAGTCAAGCTTTTCTTTCAGAATATGCTAACAACAGACCAGACTTTTTTTTTTTTTTATACTTCTATCAAAGCCTTGCACTTATGAGAATGGTAGAGAAAACAATGCAGCCAGCCCCAAACAAGCACCAGCAGTGCTGTGCTCCATGGTTCTATCTTCAGAAAACAGCAGTTCAGGGGTTGGACAAAGCACAAGGCCTCTATATCCCCTTCACTGGCCAGCTACTTCTCATTAACACTCTGCGCTGACCCACTGACTGTATAATGGTCCCCCCCATGTACCATATAATACTATCGTCTCAAAACAAGCATCAAGAATTTGTATGTATTTGTATCTGTTTTGCAAGACGGCAAATAACAAGCTATAACAGAAGTAGGTATATATTTATATATATAAAGCACACTGCACAAAGGGCCAGTGCCAAGGTTAACAGATCAAATTCATACCTACAGCTACCTAAACATACAAACTTATCACAGGTTCTATTAATGAAGACCCATTCAAAACAATCTTTTATTTTAAAAGTGAGAAAGAGATCAAAAAAGGAACACTGATGTTCTCATAGCCTGCAACAAGCTGTCGTTAAGTGGTTTGAACCTGGTTCTAATGCCACCGCTTACCACTTAATCCCTGAGACATTCAAGAGCTAACTATGGCCAACATCCTGGGTCAGCTACTGCTCTGCTCTATGACCAAACAGCAAGCCCTGAGCCCGAGAGCCCAACCACTATAGTCTTAGCCTGGGATTGATGTAATTTGGTAATTTAAACACAGATTCCATTACTATGAATGGTGATTAAACTAGTGAAATATAGGAACAAGGTAATTGAACTTTCTTTTTTTTTTTTTAAACTCTTAAGAGGTAGACTTTTAAATTACACTTCATGAAGGCAGTAGGATCCATATAACTACTATTCACTTTAAGCTTCTCTGTGTGCTCTAGTTTTTGCAGCTGACACAGTAGACATGAGTGGCTACTTCTGCTGCCAAGTGTCAAAATGAATTTCCAAAGGAAAGAAGCAGTAGTGGTGTTTCTCATGCAACACTTCTGGCAGGACTGTAACTGAAGAGCTCATCGATACTGGTTTTCAGAACAGGAAAGATTCATCCCTTTTCTCCCTCCCCAAAGTGTAACATCCTTTACATTCAAAGTATTTCAGGGACAGAGATTACATTTCTGGTTTTGTATGCACGTAGCACGATACACCATGTAAAACCATCTCGGTGCCTTATCTTTCCAGTCAGGCTACACAAGTTTATTTCAGGCACCAAGATCCATCTTTTCATTAAGTGTCTCTCATGCTCACAGCCAGGATCTGCAGCAGTGCGTCATTGCAAGCAGGTGAGTCACTGCCCTGGTCTAAGGTAATTTATGGGAAAGACAGCTAGAAACATGGGGGTACCTCTCCTTCCTTAGGGAAGGGGCGAGGGTGGGCAAGAGCAGGCCTTTGTCTCTACAGGTCATGCAGTCTTGTTCCCAGTTTCTCCTCCTTCCTCAGGACCACCAGGATGTACTTGGTGCCAGGGGAATTGCCTGGCAGCATACTCTTAGTTCCCATTTTTTCTCCTGGGATGCCACCACCTCTGCTGCAGCACAGCAGCTGTGCCAAAGACCTGATCTACAAGGTGGCATTCTGGACAATCTTATATAACCTCTCCCCCCAAAAAAAATCAAGTCTGCATGTGAGACAGAAGTTTTAAGATGGACAAGCTAAAAGGGAAGATGTAATAGTGCTGCTCTTGGAGCTGAATCTGAATTAGCACCCCAAACTCACAACAGTGCACGGCAAGAACATGTATACAGTTGCCTGTCTGTGCACAGGTTTCCAGAGGCAAAGCCAGGCATTGCAATACATGCTCTCAAGCCAAACCCAGACTGGGCAGAGCTCTGAGGCCACTGACAAATGCATTCCCTCTCCAGTCTGGATACAGCTTTCTCACCCACTTGGTTTCCCCGAGATAGCCCTCCAGCCCTAGTCTGAAGGATGCTGTCTTCCTTAACAAGGCAACATACAGAAATAATTGTACATGGGTAAAATCTTGTAAGAACTCTTAACATGTGGAACAATGCGAGAGAAAATGCTCTGCCTTAACCAAAGGAGCAACAGCATTAACTCCTGAATCTTTAACAGCACCAACAGAAAAATAATTGCTGGCAATTTGAATAAACCAAGTATGAGCTGAACTCAATATCTCTAATACATGAAGCTGACATTTTACTCATTATGTGATACTTAACATCCATAGCAATTAAATAATTCTTGCTACCTGAGAACTCACTAAATACACAAAAAAGATTAAGAGTAATAAAGCCTTCAAAACAGAATCACAGAATCATAGAATGGTTTGGGTTGGAAGGGACCTTAGAGATCATTCAGTTCCAACCCCCTGCCATGGGCAGGGACACCTTCCACTAGACCAGGTTGCTCAAGACCACATCCAGCCTGGCCCTGAACACTGCCAGGGATGGGCAATCCACAACTTCCTTGGGCAGTCTGTTCCAGAGCCTCACCACCCTCACAGGAAATAATAGAGTTTAGTGTTTGCTTTACTCAGATTTCTTCACTGATGCTGTATTTTGCACTTGCGTGCATGTATACCACAGAAAAAGATGAGAATCAGTGTAGGAGTTCAGTCCTAGGAAAACATACCCACAGAGATATATAGACTTAAGGGCAATCACAGCGAAGGTCTGCTTAGTTCACCAGGTACAGCTGTGCTCATGATGTCTTTACCAGGACTGAAGTCTTAGTTTATTACTATCACCCTTTCAGTCAGAATGAAAAGGCATACAAGAGTTTATCACAACCTGACAAAAGAAAGCACTTAGTCTGATGCGTTCAACTGGCCTCATCTAAGCACCCTGAGGTACTGCACTCATTTTAGACCCACTCCCTGAACAGGTAAAACAATGCAGAGGAGCAGTTTGGCCAAGGTTGAACAGCAAGATGTGGCAAAGCAGATCAAGAGCTTAGGTCTCTGCTACACATAGCACCACTGTGCTAGACGTACCACACCATTAAATGTGACAACAAATCATCTCACCCAACCACTGTGCCTCTCGGCAAGGTTACTGTCATGAGGTTTCTGAACCAGAAAGTTTTTATGATCACTCCATGGGATCACCACAGCACGCAGCTTTCTTGCACTTATTATCCCTCTTAATGTTGCTATTTAAAGCAGCAGAGAATGAAATTCTGGGGTCAAAAACAAAAATAAGTTTTAAGTGATTCTTAGCAGCAAACTGCAGGATTAATGTAGTTTAAATATTTAAAAACCTTAGTTCGTATACAAGAATTGTTCCCTTTTCCTAATCCTCTTCAGACTCATCACTCTGATTCAATTCAACCTCAGACTCTTTTCTTTCTCTCCAAGTATCTGACAGTCAGCTCTGGCACGTGCTTTAGTAAGTTATATGGAGGAAAGGAAGAACATAAGAGGAGACATCAATAAAGTGGTGTGATTTTTCCAGATACAACTCTGGCTGAGCCTCACAATGTTGTACTGCGTGTCTGAAAAAGCATGAACAAATCTGTGCTTTATTTTCATAAATACACCCCATTTATCTTTGAGGAAAAATACTCAACTGCAACAAAAAACCTGACAGCTGCATTTGTTTAATTTTAAAAAGAGACAGCTGTACTCCTTGTTCAGTGAAGTGTTGCTCATATTCTCCTGATACTGTGCTACTGCCAGAAAACCAAAATCCACAGTACTATTTAAAGCAAGTCTGCCATTTTAATTATTTGTCACAGAAAACTAAGGGGAGGGCAGAATGCAAAAGTACACTTTGGTAAGAAATTCAAGCTTCACGTCTGTAGACTGAAATACTCTCTTTCTAGGAAACAACCATGTCATTCTGAGTATAGAAGGCATACTCTAGGTCTCCAGAGGGAAAAAGAAATTGCAACGAGTGCAGTAAAAATCCTCACAGGGGCTGGAACTCAGAGAAAAACACTTCTGAAGAAACAGGGAAAGTGTATTTGCAACCCTGCTATTCATCACCATATCTCTTTGGAAGATCTTTTATTTTTTTTAGATTTGAATGGAAAACAATCAGTAAAAGCCAATTAAAAAAAAATAATCTGTAGTTAAACTACATTTGCCTGAACTATAAGCTAACACAATGAGCTCACCTCCATCTAGGATACTGCCTGGTTTTCCCCCTCAGTATTACAATGATTTTTTGAGAGGAGCCTCTATGCTCACACACACTTCACTATAACAGAAAAAATTCTTCACCATAAGGGTGGTGAGGCACTGGCACAGGTTGCCCAGAGAAGCTGTGGCTGCCCCATCCCTGGCAGAGTTCAAGGCCAGGTTGGACAGGGCTTTGAGCAATCTGGTCTAGCGGAAGATGCCCTTGCCTGAGGCAGGGAGGTTGGAACTGGATGAGCTTTAAAGCTCCTTCTAACCCAAACCATTCTGTGATTCTATAAGCCCATATACTACACTTAGCAAAACAGACTATGACTGTATTCACTAACCATCTCACCATGCATACAGTTGAAAAGTATCAATACCTTTTGTTTTACTTGCTTTTCAAATTGTCCAGATTAAGAAGAGGAATCCCAAAGAGCAAGCAACATTTGTATGAAGCCATTCTGGCATGATTTTCACAGAATGCACAGAGAAGCTAGTGGACACAGAAGAACAGGCAGAATTTGCTGCCAAATGTACATTTTTAAAATAGACAATAACGGATGTGATAAAATCTAGCTCATCTCTCCTGTCAAAAATGGTTTTAAAACAAGACTCATGGCTCTCCATTTAAATTGTATACTTTTTCACGAGGGATCAGTTTCTCATGATGAAATGAGCATTTTTCTTATTTGTATTTTAAGGTCAAAACTTACATTTTGTAATCTGCAAACAGTTTGAGGGTGGGGTTTTGTTTGTTTGTTTTTAAAAGTCAGCCCTGGATAAAACTCCTAAAAGGTAATATCAAGTGTTCTTCAAGACCCCAGTGGGAGGTGATTTCACTCTTTTGAAACCTGTAACTGGGTAGTTTTATGTCTGTCTGGAGCAGAATTCCAGGGACCCTCCCTCCAGCTAAAGCTTTTCTAAGTCAGAGACACAATCAATTATAGTAGCCAAAGTTATATTCAATTGATATTATTCTCTCTCACATTATTTAATTATATGCATATAGCCAAAGTCTCCTTTTTTATTTTAATAAATGAAGTTTATCTAATTGAAACCCTTTAACTTCAAGCCAAATGGCAATTAAAAAAAACCCTAATTTGTACAGAAACCTGGAGTAAAATTATTTCCTTTCTGTAAAATGATCAAGAGATGGGCAACAGGAAAAGGAGATCCCAGTGCAAGAACAGGTAACACAAATGGTACCCATCAGGTGTACAGCTCCAAAGGAAGACAGACAAGCAGGCCTTTCCACTGGAAGAGTAATGGTGGCAGACATTATCTGTAAGGAACAGGTCAAGGAGCATTAGCCAGGCAACTTAAAGTAACAGAACGCTGCTGCTGAAGGATTAGACTATACTTTGGGTATGGAGCAGAACATCCTACAAAAAGGGCACAGCCCAGCTTGACTTGCTGTTTTTGCTTGGCTAAAACGGCCCTAGAACATAAGTTCCTGTCTCTGCATTAAAAAGAAAAGAAAAGCCGGAAAGTACATAGATGGAAACCTTTGTGTTGCTCTTATCACAGCAGGAGATCAGGAGACACAGCACTGTGTTTGATCAAGGGACAGCAGATTTCTTGAAATACAAGAAATTCCATTTAAGCATAAGGAAAAAACACTCATAGTGAAGGTGACTGAACACTGGCACAAACGGCCCACAGAGGTAGTGGAGTCTCCATACCTGGCTACATTCAAACCCTGACCGCATTTGGCCCTGAGCAACACTCTCTAGCTGACCCTGCTTTAAGCAGCAGAGTTGGACTAGATGATGTTCAAAGGTGCCTTCCAACCACAGCTCATTCAATAAACATTTAATTTTCCTATTTTTGAAATACATTGTAAAGCTTTACTTTTCACAGCTCTAGAATAGAGGCAGCTTCAGTTTATTCATGAGAAGCTTCTTGAACCATGGATGTCTTATTCCAAGTATCTTTGGCTTGTGTTTTCTTCAGTGAATACAGCTGTAAAATACATTAATTTGCAGATATTCCAGACACTGCACTTCAACACAAGTAACATACCTACTGCAGTTCATATTTCAGACTCAGTAAAGATGACTACACTGCATGTGTGTGCTGTATTTTTTAAGTCAAAGATCTAGCAATAAACTGAGAGACATGGTAAAACAAAAGGAGCATCTCAAAAACTTTACAGACAGACCAACAGACAGACAAAATAATACTGAGTCCTGCTAAGCTATGCAACTGCTGAAGGAGCCAGACTGCAAAGTGGAAAATAAGATCAGAGCCAACCAAGGAGGAAGCCAACTCAGACTGGCTCCTTTCCACCACCAAATGTCAGGTAAGAGCTACAGGGACACATTTTAATAGATTCCCGTTCAAATTCTAGTGACAATTATTCTTGGTAAGCTGGTACCTATAGCCAAATCAAAGGAGCAGACATATGGTCGCTTTTCTGATGAATAACCTGACAGAAGGGTTTGGAAAGTCCTATCTGCCAGACATGCGAGTGTTATTTATACAGTATTTAATATTATCCTAGCTGCCCCGGTAAGAAACCTGAGCACCATTACCATGTTTTCTAGAAAGATATTTCCCTTAGGAAGGAGTTTCCAAAGTTATCTTAATTTGGCTGTAGTTGCAACTGAAATTTATCTCCATGTGGAACCAGTCACATGCCTCAGATAACTGGTGACGTGTTACAGAAAAGGAAGTCTGATGAGTTGAGAAAAACTGTGAGCATTTCCAAGGCTGATGGAGTCTTTTCAGAGCTGAGACTAATAAATGAGGCCACATTAAAAACAAAGAGAAGTTACACAGAAGAATATTAAATTACTGTCTAGAACTTGGAGCTTAGCGTTTTTTTGTTTTGTGGGAGGAGGCAAAGGAAATAAGATGAAAGAGATTGAAAACAGAGTAAAAAACCAGAAGCCTACCACAACCAGTTTAGTTTCTCTACGTAAGACTTCTTAATCAGTACTAGGAACTAATCACGATGCCGTAATTGTGCCTTGAAAGCCCTACAGGCAGAAAATGAGATATGGAAGCAAGCAATTCATAAACTAATCAGCATTAAATGAAAAGTTGCAGCTAATACAAACAGTAAAAGTATATTTAAAGGTTAGCCATCAAATACAAGATTTGAGACATAGTGACTTTCTTTAAATGAAACTTTAAAAGGTATTTGATGAGCACAGATAGAGTACACATGCTAGCATTATGTTCCATCCCCTGAAGATACAAAACAAAAAAGTGCCAGTCTTCTACTCCATCAGATGAAAGTATATGGAAATAACGTTCAGAAGTGCACACTTAAATAAGCATCACAAATTCAGAGAAACAGACTTCATGCATACGGGTACAATATCTAGTTGACATTCATTGCCCCAGGTTGGTTTTTATTAGAAAATCATTATTTTGCAATTGAGTTAGACTGCTAACACAAGCTTGCAAAATTGTTGCAATAGTGAAAACTGCAAAAGCAAGCCCTTAAATTATCAATTTAATTTCAGGAAAGACATATGTTTTAATATGTAAATTTGAATAGTATGTGAAGTCAATTATACCATTTTAGTAAAGAATAAGATTCAGCATATCAAGCACTGAAGGAATGAGGTTGAGGCTTATTCAGGATGCTCTCAGTCGCTGAGAAAGATCTGACAAGACTGAAGGAGCTGTAAAGATTTTTAAATTTGGTTGGGTTTTTTTTTTTCACCACTAAAGTGTTCAGCAAATAGCTAACACTGAGCAGACTTCAAGTTACCCTTTTATTAGTACGGAGTTATGTGACCTTCAGGAGTAAGAGGAGAACCTGAACGATCTATTTAATTGATTTACACTGTTCCCAATATAGCTACAATGTGTATAATTTCAATGAACATCATTAGCTTGTGAAAAGCAATTATTTTTTTTAGCCATTATTTTACACTGCTTTTATACTACTTTGGTACTAAAAAACATTGGCAGCTTAGCTCCTCCTGCAGTACAGGATGTATTTACAATGACAAATGACAGCATATTATTATTAAGAGAATAAATCTGTACTAAATGAAAGTCTATAGATTTCAAAGTGCTTCTTTTCTTCCTTTTTAATCTCTCTGTGTCAGGTTAAAAATCAAATGCTACAAGTTTACACTGCAAGGTTATCTTATGTTCTACTGATATCCAGTGCAACCCCACCTCCCCTTGGTTTAGCTTCGTAAAACATGCTTCCTCCCCCCCCCCCCCCCCCCCCCCCCCCCCCCCCGCCCCCCCCCCCCCCCCGCAATTTCTCTAACCAAACCCCAGGCAAGGGGCTTATAAACTCCCCGCCCT